>VXAZ01000561.1:377911-655113 GCA_013399875.1 Gymnorhina tibicen
GCCCGGTCCTGCCGTGCCGGAGGAGAGAGAGCAGCGGGTCCCCTGCTTTTCTTCACGGTGCTGTCATCCTCCCTCCCTCCTTGCCTGATTCCCTCCCTCCCCTCTTCCCTCCCTCCCTCCTTCCTTCCTTCCTTCCTCCCTCCCGGGGCAGCGGCGGGGGGAGCGGTCCCGGCGTCTGGACGCGGGTCCCGGGGCGGGGCCGGGCAGGGTCCCCGGGCCAGCCCCCCCGCTGCCCCCACCCCGACACGCCGCGCCGGGAAACAGGGAGTTGCCGGCCCCAGCCCTGGGATCGCTGGAAGGGGCCGCCTGGGCCCTGAGGTGGGGAAAGAGGGGAAGTGGGGGCCTGGGAGCCCACAGACACGCCGCGAAATTGTCCCATCTGGGCCCAGGTGAGTCCCCTCCTGGGCACCACAGGGTGGTCTGGGCTATAGGCTTCCCGCCCGAAGCAGGGTCACACCGGGGTGGTCAGGGCTTCATCCTGCAAACGTCCAAGGATGGAGCTAGTACAACCTCTCTTTGCTCATTGTCGTACTGGAGAAAATGTTTCTCCTTATATCCACTCCAAACCTCTCCTGTCCCAGTTCTCACCATCCCATCAGGTGAGGAATCTGGCTCCTTCTCTGTGACCACCTTGTGAGAAGACTCCTCTTTGTTATCATCATCTAAAACTGGCTTCAAGGTCAGCACCTTTCTCCCCAAATTTCACTTTGTCCCCTTACAGAAGCTGGGGGGGGCGGGTTTGGTCCCACTGTGGTGTGCTGTGCTGGTGAGTTCACATCTGTGTGCTCCAAGAGGGCAGGGAGCGAGAGCATCCTACTGGGAGCAGCCCAGGAGTGTTGGGGGACACTGGCTGTCACTGCCCCTGCAGGGCAGGCTTAGGGTCTGGAGCATTAAATATTACAGACATGGCTATTTTGGCTGAAGTGCAGAAATTCACCCAGCTCCCTCAGGGCTCTGTAATGTTAGACACTGAGGAGCTGAAAGACATCTGGCTCTGCAAGCAGAGAGAGATCCAAAAAACTAGTCCCCATAAAAACTTTCAGCCTTCTTTCACATTCCTGGCATAGTTTTTCTGCTACGCATGTGGCATAGGCAGCAAAATGCAGGTTTTCTTGGCATTTAAGTGTGATGACCAACATTGCTCCTCAGTGGCTTCCTACTACCCAAGGTGATCGGGATGGGTTTGCATGGAGAGTGCCAGCAGCTGGTGACACAGCTGGTACGCGAACAGCAAGGCAGGAAAGCCTGGGTCTGATGTTCATGGTGTANTTACGGGGCACCCACAGCCAGTGGCTCCACAATCCAGCTGCAGATAGGCAGGATAACTCTGATAACTCCAGGGCTCTGGCTTCTGCAGCATTGCTGATGGAGCTGGGGTGAAGGGCAGTGTCTCAGAAACTCTGCCTAAATGAGGCAAACCCAAGGCTGGCAGGATCAGGCCTGTGTAGGCTGTCAGGTTGATCATGTCATAAAAGAGTGGGTAAGTCTGGCTGGCCGCACACCGCAGGAGTTTTGTGGGGTTTTGAGACATGGCAAAGCATTTTTAAGCTCCTCACTTGTTATTTCAACTGGAACAGGGCATTCTGCCTCTGATTTTGTACGCAAAGATCTTGGCAAAAATACAAACCTAATATGTAAATAATTTTGAGATAAGGGCAGAGAGAGGCTGGTGGGCAGTTGAACAGCCACACTAGTGGGGCGTCGCTGTCTTTGTAGGATGCTTTTGCGGTGGTCCCAGAGAGTGGCAGGAGCAGAGGAGGGACCTTCCCCCGCTGTGGGGCACAGCCTGAGCCCGGCGTGTGCTCCCTGCCTGCTCTGCATGCACACGGGGGCTCGGGACAGAGATCACCTTCCTGCTTCATTAATAAGTAAAGCCGGCACGGGGAGGAACAAAGTGTCTTCTCCACCACTCAAATTGCTGAGAGAGGCGGCGGGAGAGGCAAGGAGTTGTGTTTCCTCCGCCCTTCACTAGCCGCGGGATCACATTCCCTTCGTTCCCTATTCCTCTTCCCCAGGGATAACAGAGACGCTTCCACTCGCTCCCTGTGTTGCACGTGGGCGTGTACATGCGTGCGGGAGGAGGCAAAGGAGCAGTCCCCTAAACGACATCAGGAGCAAGGAAAGGGCGACGTGTCACTATAGCAACCGGGATGCTCTGGGTTTTCGGGGAATAAAGGCATCTGCTGCTGGTTTTACGCCCTTGGTTCAAGTTGATGATGTGGCAGTGACCAGGTCGGGCTTCAGTTTAAAAAAGCCTCCACTGATTTTTCCTCTGTTATCACCAGGGCAGCATCTGCCTAGGATGCTAAAAAGCATTATCCCATCTCGCAGGATCTGCTTCAACAATTTGGGTGTAAAATAGAGGTAATCAGTTGTTTCTTGGGTGGTAAAATCTACTTAATCTGGAGGAGACAAAATCGGGGCAGTGGTGGAAATTCGAGTCAGTCTGTAGGGAAGAGAATGATTCGAGGTAAAAATGAGGTAATCAACAGGTAGAGAAAATTTGGGCTAGAAAACTTTAGGTAATCTGTAAGGCACAGCAAATATTTTGGGGGTAAGATCTGAGATGATCTGTAGGGGATACAATGACATTTTTTGTGATAATCTAGAGGAAATCATCAGGGGTTTTTTAGTAGTAAAATGCAGACAATCTGTAGGGGAGAGAATGAACATTTTGGGGATAAGATAGAGGTAGTCAGAGGGTTCTTTTGGCTGTAAAATCTGTGCTAATCCGTAGAGGACAAAATGAACTTTTGGGGTCTAAATGTGAGGTAATCTGTAGGGGACTAAATCTTCATCACATATTATTGCTCAATATCGTCCTTTCAGTTTTAAAAACATTTAACTCAGTGAGCAGAAGGACTGATCCATGTCCCAAACTACTTCCACCTTTTTTAGACACCAGTGGCTCCATCTGCTGGGAGCAGAAAGCGGGATGCAAAATAAATGTAAGGAGAGATCAGGGAGTTGCAGAGCGGTTTGGGTTGGAAGGGACTTTTAGGATCATCTCGTTCCACTCCCCTGCCGTGGGCAGGGACCCCTTCCTCTACCCCGGGTAGCTCCAAGCCCCATCCAACCTGGCCTCGCACACTTCCAGGGATGGGGCAGCCACAGCTTCTCTGGGCACCCTGTGCCAGGGCCTCACCACCCTCACAGGGAAGAATTTCTTCCTAATATCCTATTTTTCCTTTTTTTTTTTTCCTGCGGAAAGTGGGCTGTGACAAGGACATTGGCTCCAAGGAGATCAAAGATCAGTGCGGGGTCTGTGGCAGGGATGACTCCCAGTGCTGGACAGTGAAGGGGACCTCCAGCCGCCCTCCCCCGCATCCTGGACGAGCGGCCGCGGTCCCAGGACATTGGAGCCCCGGCAGTCGCCCCCCGCCCCATTTACTCGTTCAGAGTGTGGGATGGGGCGGCAGCGGCGGGGTCCAGGTGAGGCGCGGGTCTTTGATCCCCCATCCCATACCTTCCTCTACCCCTCCTTCTTTCTTTCTCCTTTCTCCCCAGTTCCTGTAATCCCCGCCTCCTCCCGACCCAGTCTCCTCCTTCCCCCTCCAGCATCCCCTCTGGACCCCATCCTCCAGAGAGGGGCCCAAGGGCTGGGGGGTGGCACTAGGGGAGAGGGGCACTGTTCTCTAGGACAGTCTCTAGTCGTGGTGCCTAATTGTACCTGTCTGATTACCTCATTTTTACTTCAAGTGTTCATTCTCTACCCTACATGTGACCTCAGCTTTTCCCTCCAAAAACAGTCACCAAAACCAGCTCCACTTTTTTTCCGGCCAAGGTAGCAACTCCCTGACCCACTTCAATCACATCAAAGCCTCAAATGGTTCCTTTCGGGGATGGTGAAAACCTACATCCTAAGAAGGAGAGGACATATAATTCCGTGTTTATTAAGCATAAGACAACTGGGACTTGCTTTCTTCCCGTGGGTAAATGAAAGGACCAAGATTTACTCTGTAATCTTTAGAATCAGAATGGTTTGGGTTGGAAAAACCCTAAAAGATCACCCGGTTCCAACCATGGAATCTATTTTTCCCCTATGTTATCTCAAGCCCTTTGAGCTGGTAAGATCGTAAGATCATAAGATCCTGATCGTTAGGCTAACTTGCACTTTCCTTTGGTATAATAAAGCATTGCTATTTCTGCACCTTTTTGAGTCTCCAAAGCTTGTTTAAAACAAAATGCCTCATGTAGATGCTGAGAGTGAGAACAGAAAACCCCAAAGGATGCTATTTATCGGCAGAAGACTTTACAATTCCTCTTCTTTTCCTTTTCCCAAAGGAAAGTCCCCATGCATCATAAACAATAACAAACAATTTCTCCCCACCCTCTAAAGAGGGAGCAGGTTCATCTCAGTGCTGGGGTGTGGATGTATTACTCCCGAGCTGGGAGCAGGGCGTGTGTGGGTGTGTGCACAGCCATTCCAGAGCCTCCAGTCTCCCATAACCTGCACCTGACCTTCCCAAGGAAAGCACTTTCAGGTGGTTTAATGAGAGCTCTAATGACTCCTGGCTATGGGCAGGTATCAGGAAGGTGACAGTGTGAAAATCCTCATTGCCTTCCAAGGGCTGAATGCCCTTTTTAATCACTGACCCACCTGTCCTTTCACTTTTCCTCTTGAACCTTCTCGCATAAACCTCACAAGGGAGTTTCCATCATCTGTGCCAAGGCTGCCCTGCTTTTTCTGGGGAATGCAGAACTAAGAATTAAAACTTTTCTAGGTGGTTGTTTGTTTTAATGCTTCTATGAATAATTAAACACTTCTATCCCCTCCTACTGGGAAACCTCTCTGCTTGTAACCATCAGCGGGGTGTTCCACCCTCTCTGCCGCTGGTGAGTCCTATGCCAAAGAAGGCTGTAAAAAAGCCAAGCTTGGAAACTCCGTGTTTTTACCCATTTTCAGAGCCCTGGGATGCAGCTGTTCCTCTCATCGGGCTCCTGCTGCCACCTGCCGACCGCCCACCGCCTCTTTGCGAACTGGTTCCAGTACCACAGCTGCAGCCCTCACTGGAGCAGATGCCGCCTTGGGTTTGGGGGGTTCCTCTCTCAGGGAGCCGAGCTCCCCCCGTGCTTCCTGGCCCTGCAGATTGGAGGGAAAAAGCGCTGCCAGACTCCACATCTGCTTTTTCTGTTCCTCCTTCCCCATCTCTTTCACGGATTAACCCAAAAAAGCTCCGGTCTGCTCCCTGCCTAACCCTTGTCTCCCCCACAGTGCCCGTTCCTGTCTCAGCGACTCTGCTGAACCCCCCAGGGCTGTCCCAGACCCGACGCCACGATGCACAGCCCTGGTGCATCAGCTGTCAAAGAAGAAAAAGCAAATTGCCCACAAAGAGGGCAGCAAGCCCAAACAGTGGCCCTGGTGACACGACCCAGGGGCTGGGGGAGATGACAGCCAGCAAACAGCATGGAAAGGGCTGTCCCCAAGCCAGCAGGATTTGCCATCTGCTCAGCACCCGAGGAAGGAGTTCTGCTCTCCATGGAGAACTGATACTTGGCCAGTTTTTATCCAGTATCTGTGGACACGGCTGATTTCTCATGTTTGCTTTCCCAGCTGTCTGGCTTGTGCAGCCCCAGCACATCCCATCATTTGAGCTCTCCAGAGAGATTTTCAGTGGATCTTTCCCCCTCTTTGGCAGCAGGTATAATTAAAACAAGCCTTCATAATGAGGGTGGGAGCTCAGTGGGAATCAAGGTGCCCACAGCTGATATGCTTTTGGCTGAGATGCATTCACCCTTCCCTCACTGCCTCCTTCAGCCCCCCACAAACATGTACAGGATCTTCAAATGACCCTGCACCTCATTTTCTGTTCCTTTTTCAATTCCGCTTCTCTAAAACTGCTGAAGGCGAAATAAAGAAGTTGGTTTATTTTTAATCATTGCAAATGCTTTCCAAACCTGCAACACGGAAGATTCACTTTTGATATGATGAGAGCAGCTGAGCCAGGGGGATTTCTGTCGAGAAGAGAGGCTGGCAAACTTTAAAGTAGTGACACAAGTAGAAAAAGCCTCTGATGTCCTCCATCCCAGAAAGGCCAGTCTGCTGCTGTCCCAGGTGAGCAGGAAGCCCTGTGCTTTCTGGTTCGGCTTTTGAAGCTTCTGTCACGGTGGAAAAAAGGCAAGAGAGGGTGGATCACATGCAGACTGCAAGTGCATTTGTACCAGTGTCATTGGCTCTGGAGCAGCCCTGCAGTGAAAAAAATGCCATCAGGTGGCTGTCAGCATCTCAGTAAGGTCAGCAGCATCCTCAGCTGGGTAAAATCCGAGTCTCCCTGCTCTCTACAAACATGAAAAAATCCCCGTCTGACCACCCCACTCTCCCAACACACCATTCAAGGGAGGGAACTCTATTTAGGATCAACCAAGTATAGCTCCTTTTCTTTCTGACCAGCCTGTCTATGAAGAGAAAACCCCAGCAAAAAGGAGCTGATTGCGCTAAATGGCATCAGTTACCCACTTTGGGCCTCAGTGGGAGAGGAAAAGTCTGCAAAATCAAGACTTGTCTTGTTCTCTCACCTCCAAATAGAAGGAAGTGAGAACCACTCTGTAGTGGGAAGTTCTGAGCACCCAGAAAACCCAAGGAGTGACTCAGGCTTTTGGGTGCTGAGCTATTCAGCCGGGATGCCCATTGGGTTTTAGTTGGGAAGTGCTACACAGGGCCACAGGCACAGACCAAAGTGTGGTCTCTGCTGCAGGGTGTCATCTTCTGCTCCTCACCCAGGACATCATGAGACAGTCTTAAGAGTATGGAAATAAATTCTGGCAAAGGTGACATTAATATCTAAGGCAAACCCTTGGTTTCAAGATGTTTATGAGATGGTGTGGTTCTATCAAAGTGTTCTCAAATGTTGACAAAGCCTTCAAGAAGCCTTAGGTTGGAAGAGATTCTTCATGCTGAATGCTTTCATCAGTGAGGTTTATGGGTGCAGCTTATTTCCTTGCCCAAATGTGCTATTGGTATCTCATCTTTTTGTTGCCCTGCCATTTAATGAGGTGCTTAAATCCACGTAATGCAGGGGAAGCACCATCCTGTGCTCTCTTTCTGTCCCTGACCCATGTTCCCTCTCCCTCCCTTTCTGTCACCTGCAGTAATGTGAGCCTGTAATCTTATCTTTTATTGCCTTTCCTTTGCAGGTGGAGTTTGGAGTTGGATCCTCCTGATCCTTCTGATCTATCTGGATCAGGAGCTGATCAGGTATACACAGGGTCAGTCTGTCCCTCGGCAGAGAAGCAGCAGGAGTGCGGGGCCAGGGTGTGACAGACGGCAGAGGAGCCCCTTCCAGCATCAGCTCAGGCATGCTCAGTTCCACTGTGAACAGCACTCAGCCCCTGGCTGGCTTCTGACAATCCCCTAGCAGTCATGCTGAGGCCTTCTGGGTCTGTTTACAAAGCAAAGGTAACATCTCTGCCTGGAGACCTTTCTGTCTTGATGATAACCAAATCCTCACTGCTTTACACACAATGAGGGCACCAGGATCTTTAGAGCCTTACTCATAACAGAGAAGAGCCTTTCCAAAGAAGAATCTGAAACAAAAACACCCAAGCAGATAAAGAACAGAGAACCAGTATCTGCCCAGAAGCCTTGGGGAGGTCACTGGGATGTCCATGGGGCCCTGCAACTGGGCCTCTGGAAGATCCACCTCCAGGAAATGGCACTGCTGCATCCTGGCAGCCTGGAAGGATGGAACATGCTTCTCCACCTTGGCTGCTCTAGTCGTGGTGGGTCTCATTTAAAAGGTGCGTTGTGGAATGAGAGATGGTGTGTGACACAGGGCAGGACCCTCCTGGTATAGAACTCATAGGTCTCAGGCAGAGAGCAGGACGAGGTCCACCGAGGAGATCACCTGCTTTGCGTGGACAGCTGTAGGAGGAACCACTGCTGCCAGCAGGGAGGCTGTCCCTGGAACAGCTGTTCAGAGCAGGCTAGGGAAACCCAGACACTTCTACTAGAAATCACTACAAATTCCACACATCTTCTGATAGCCCCAGGCAGCAACAGGAAAACCAAACAAGAGCAAAACCCGTTTGCTTTCTAAGTTTCCCTGTGAAACAGGAGCAGCTCAAACCTGATAATCCTCATTTCAATGGAAAAAACAGTTTCCAGACCTCTTGGGGTTAATCAAGTCTCATTTGCAGATCTGTTAGCAAGGACAGAACACGGCTCTGGACCTTGTACCATTAAAGGAGCACAGAGAGAGATCAGCTGCAGCTGAGCATGAGAATTACAACCTGAGGGGAAGCAGCTGTTGGATAAGTTTTAAAAGGCAGCTGCAGGGGCCTAGGGAGGGGAAATGGGGATGGTTCTTTTTCAGCAGGTTTGTGGTAGGTGCTTGAGATGTCTTGGGTCAGTTTTTCTCCCTGCCCTTCCACAAGTGCTGAGTGTGACCCAGTGTGTTAGACCAGGAATGCTATTTGCTGCTCTTGATAGAGTGGGTTTTTGCCTTTTTTTTTTCTCCTCTTTCTTCCATGGGCTCAGCCATCCTTTTGCTCTGCAGCTGACTGGGCTGCAGTGCCCAAGGTTGAATGCTAACTCCTACGCCTCTCTGCCCTTCCCTGGGGAAGAATAAGAAGGGTTTTGTTTCTCCTTTGACATTCACCATGGCAAACAAAGCTCAGCAGAATGGTGAGTTTTGCTCCAGCTATTTCCTGGCCGTAGCTGAGCTTGTGTGCGTACGTGATGCTGACTTTCTTAGGGCCAGGGTTTACAAATTGAGGGTTAAAATAAGCCTTTATTGAACTTTTTTTTTCTGTGAAGAGCAAGTGTAAAGACACACATCAGGTGATAATCATGGAAATCGTGACTGCCATGGAAAACCAGGCTGCCAATACTTCATTAGTCAGCACTGCCCATGGAGTTCATAGAGCATCCCTATTGCCTGTTTTGAGGAGATGTTCCAATGTTTCCCCAGCTGCTGTTGGGTAAATGGTGGGAGGGACACAGGAAAGGAGGTTGCTGGCAGGGAATCCCCTTGTGAAATCCAAAGGTGTTGAACCGTAGCCATTTGCCCTCCTCATGCCACAATCCCGGTGGGTTTTTGCCCTGGAGTGAAACATGCTTTTGCTTTATGAAATTGGAAGGTGAAGAGGCTCAGGAAGTTTGCTGTGGGGGGTGCCTGTCAGACTTGGAGCAAGCAAGGGATGAACACCACACTGGGCAACTTGCTCCCAACTGTTAAAATCCCAGACTTAGTTGGGACAGTGGAAGAGAGAGATTAAGTCTCTGGCTGTATTTTTACCCTTTTGTAGAAGAGGGCAGAGGGCAGCTATTCAGATGCCCATGACTCTGGGTATGATGAAGAAAGACCTTGTGGTGAGAGCCACAGTAGCTGTATTTGCCACTTCCCCCTGTGGCCTTGTGACTTTGATTAATCCCAGCCCATGCCACTTTTGGTCACAGTGATTGGCTGCTGCTGCAAGCCTCACTGAAATCCACAGCCTGGCTTAGAAGTCCTGGGCTGTGAGTGTGCAGCTGAGGCGAGATCATGTGTGACGAGGTGCTGCCTGATGCTTTTTGTGACCTAAAAAAAGAATTGTAGACCTTGCAGTAGCACAGAATGCAGTGAGCAGGAAAGCAGTGGTCCCTGCCTGACTTCTCAGACTGTTTGTTACGATATTGGACTACTCCTTCTCTCTTTCCTACGCATCAGCTCTTAGCTCACTCAAATTTTTGAGGACAACTTACTTGAGCTTTTATTTCTGGTCCAAACTCATCTCTTTTGTACCTTCTTCCCCAAATAATAGGTTCTATTTAGTGCCTTCCTTTTTGCTTTGGATAACGAAGGAAGAGAAAGCAAATATTTCAACAGAGAAGGAAACTGTGAAGAAAGTCTGGGGGGTGGGTGTGTTTCCTCGGCCTGGTTCCTTACAGCAGCCCTTGTAGCTGTTCTCTGCCAACTCTTATTTTTCCTGCAAAATCTGTAATCCTTTGTGCTTTTCCTTAAAGCCGTAGCTCCCGGAGTCCGGTGATTATCTAATCACTTCTGTGTGAGCCCATATGAGTCACAGCAGATGGAAAACACTGGATGGCAATAACCTCCACTGCTGAAAAAGCCCTCAGCTTCCAAGTGTAATCCTCAAAAACCTGCAAAGCAGAGAGCAAATGAAAGGAACTCAGCCCCATATTTTGTAAATGCTTTTTGGTTTTGGCAGGAAAGCTTTGTCCATTTCTGTCTGGCAATGCTAAAAGCAAGGCTTTGGTGTTTGGAGCTGCCAGTCCTGTGTTGAGAGCCGAGCCCAAAGGCAATGGACACGTTAAGGAGGAAATGGAAGATGAGGATATTCTCCACTCCGCACCAAAAATAACAGTGAAAGAGAGACCCTACACACATGGGGTCCCCACCACTTGCCATCCCCATCTGGGTTAAGGGCAAGGCCTGGCTGTACCATTTGGTATTTGCTTTGGAAAACGCCTGCCCTGCTTGGCATCTTGGATAGAGGTGAAACACTAAATACACCTTCTGAAAAACAGCTTTTCTGGGGAGAGATGAGCTGCGAAGACCTGGCTGCTCTAGGAAATGGTGGTGAGCTTCAGTGCAATGGCACAATGTGACGGAGGGAAGGAGGGCAGTACCAGGCAGGAATAGATAAAGGCACTCATCTGTTCATCCCTATTCTTTTACTGGAGAAATCCTAAAAAACATCAAGCCTGCTCCTCTCATTGGAGAGGATCTCAGTTCCCAGTAAGAAGCCCAAGTCATCTGCTTTGGATCTTTATGGGCAACCCAGGAACCAAAAGAGGGACTGCTTCCTGGGAGCTGCTGGGGAGCTGCTTCTCCTCTGTAGTATGAATGGGAACTAAAGAAGTCCTAAAACCTTCTTTTTCTTGGTCAGGCTTTATATTTTTGGTATTTCTGAAGTATATTTTAAAATCTGTTATGCATTTTACTTTGTTTTCTTCCTAGATAACCTAGATGTGTAGTTCTAAATTTTTGGGGGGGTGGGGTAAATAGGATTTACAGAAACATATTACTTTACATTTATAAAAAGAAACCCTCCTTCAAAGGTTGTGGCAGAGATTTATCTGGCTGCAATCCTACTGCTTATGACCCTGACAAGATGACACAATGGGAGCAGGAATGGAATTCTGCATCTTGGTGCATATCCTTTAAAACATTGATGAGGTGGTGCTGCACTGTTGATTCCCTTGTATTTAGGAAGAATCATCTGCTTTTCTGGCAACTCTGTTGTTGTTCCAGATCTTGCTAGAGCTGGTCAGAAATCCTGGTTCACAAGGGCAAAGCATTTATGGCTGCTGACACTCTTTGTGTTGATCTACTTGGTTTGAAGTATCAGTTGCCTTGGGATATGGTTTGCCTTGAAACAGGAGTTTAATCCCAGTAAGTAGTACCTAAAATGCTGAGGAAACCTGGAAACAAACCACAGCTTATAACTAAAATGCACAACTTGTGACAGCTGACAAAGGAAATACTGAAATGAGAATTAGCTGCAGTGATTTGAGGTTTTATGTTATGCTTTGCTTGGAAAATCCAGTGTACTTGATGTGACCCCTTTAGATAATTAAGTTGTGGCTGAGCTGAATGTGGGAAGGAATGCAGCCTGTGACCATGCCAGTGTTAATTGAGAGCTCTGCTGTGGCACGGCTGCCAAAGGGGGATGTTTCTTGGTGCTTTCGCACCATGCTGTGCCACAGGCGTTCAGACAGTGAACTGGATCCAGGCAAAAAACTGCCTGGGGAGAGGAAGGGATCACTCCTAAAGCCAGATCAGTTGCTGGGCTCGGCAGCGTGTGGTTGTTTGTGCTGATGCCAGGGGCTGAGAGGCTGGAAATGTGTAGGGTCATAGACTCACAGCATGGTTTGGGTTGGAAGGGACCTTGAAGGCCATTTTGTTCCACCCCCTGCCATGGGCAGGGACACCTTCCACTGTCCCAGGTTGCTCCAAAACCTGTCTAACCTGGTCTTGGACACTTCCAGGGACGGAGCAGCCACAGCTTCTCTGGGCAGCCCGTTACCAGGGCCTCACACCTTCACAGGGAAGAATTTCTTCCTCATATCTCACCTAAACCTACTCTGTTTCAGTTTGAAGCTGCTGTAGTCTTGCTCTTACAGCCCAGCTGGCTCATCACATGCTGCTCTCTGCAACCTGGGCTGATTCAGGCCCCTGATCCAGTCAAGAACCATCTGTTTCTGTGGGTCAGGGTTGTGTTTTTGATAGTTCCTTCTTTGTGCGTGTGCCAGGAGGAGTGGGATATGTCCTACCTGCCCTGGCTGCTGCTGGTGTTGATAAGCTGCAGCTCTGCCCTTGGATGCAGCCCTTGCAGCACTGCCATCCCATTTGGAAGATGCTCTGATGCTTTCTGCTCTGGGAAGAATGTCAGAGCAGGAGCCATTTCTCTGCAGCCTGTTAGTGGTGAGGAAGGGTGGGTGTGTGTGTGGATGTGTGTCTCCAGTCCAGCGGGACCCACAAGCCAAACCATTTGGTGAATCACAGAGAGGCTGGTATTGGGCTGGAATAAACTTCAAACATGTACAAAGCTCTGCATGAGGCTGTCAGGCTGTAATTTGTGGCTGGCTTTGCTTCTCTTCCTCCTCCTGCTGCAGTCTGAGTGGAAATGCAAAATAGTCTGAAAGCCAGGCTGCTGCGGAAAACGCCTCCCTTTATTTATTTCACTTGTTTTGGGTTTTTTCTTTTGCAAAGCGAACGCTTCTCCTGCAGAGCTGGCTGCGGCTGCAAAACCAGAGCCTGCAGGGGCCTCTGGCTGGCCTCCCGGGATTGCCAAACAGAGATTCCTCACGTGCGCCACTTATGCAAAACGCAGAACTGGGCACCAGGAGGGTGAGGTGATATGGAAGGAATTCATATGCTGTAGGCATGACAAAACTGAGCATCAAAACCAGCCCGGCCTCTGGTGCCAGCCTGGTCCAACTGGTTGGTAAGGGAGGCAGCTGGAAAGTGAGTCATGCGTTTAGCTGCAGGAAAGTCCCTCACTTGGCTGCAGCTTTCTGAGCCCTTCCTACTCACTTTTTCTATGCGGAGCATGTGCCTCCCAGAAAATGGGGCTAAAAACCAAGTTTAGGCTGAGGAAGGCCTCCTTCTCCCTCAGCCAAGTGACTCAGCTGTATGTCACTACAGACAAGCCATGATCCTTCCTGAGAAGCCTCATCTGGCGTCTTATCTGGGAGATTTATCTCCAGGAAAACCTCCAAATCTCAGCAGAAGCTCAGCAAAAGCAGAAGATGGTAGGCAGACGGTGGCTGGTGTCTGCAGCTCACACCCTTAGTGCCAGGTCTCACTCACAGATGTGAGCTGGACCTGGTCCCAACAGGCTGAGATATCCTTTGGAGTTTCCCCCTCTTCCAAACATCCACAGCAGACAGCTAGTGCTTGAACTCTTGATGCCATTTAATTTTGTTTAATCCCATTTTTAAGTGAGGAAACTAGCAGGCAGTATGGCTAGACCAGGAAAGCTAAGTCATGGAGACAATTTGTTACTGCCAAATATTACGTGCTGTGTGCTTGAGAGAGAGGGAAAAAAAGGCTCCAAATCAATGGGAATTGGTAAAGCTCCAGGAAAACCTGGGCTAGCCTGCAATGATAACAGATTGGGGGTAGAACCGGCTAGCTCCAAGCAAGTCCTTCCTTCCCCCCATCCTTCAGCTCCCACCCTGCCTGCTGAAACAGCTCTCCTGTTCCAGACAGTCTTACTTAACCTCCTTTTAAATATTCTTCACAAAGCTCTTTTTTTCGGTGTGTGTTTTCCTAGGTTAGTAGCTGACTGCTGGTTGTAAGTTGAGGTGCCTCGTCCACACTTTATTTGTGCTCCTGAGATAAGGGCAGCACACAGAGCCCTGCCTAGGCAAGGTGGCTTTAGAGCCAGAGTAAAGGTTGCTTGTTTAGTCTGGCCAAAATTGGGGGTGGCTTTCTGCCTCGTTGATTCAGTCTGGGTGCACCTGGCTCCAGTTTGGGAATTACCTAAGAACCTGGCTCCCAATGGTGGTGATAGCAGAGGCTCTGGAGGCTCCGAATGAAGCTGTGCTGACTTGTGGAGGGGCAAAGGCCTGCGTAAGCATCAGGTTCTCCTGATGCGATTTGTGAAGAAAATCATGGTAACTGTGACTTCATAGCTTGGCTTTTAAAAGGTCCTTATAAGAAAAGGAGAGATGTGCGTTACGCTGTTTGGTATAGCCTGGCAAAGTGAAACAGAACAGATCCGCTTCCTCCTAGTCCTCATGCTGCAAGTAAACCTTAAATGTTTCCAACAAGTCTGGTCCTTGAAAAATGAACGTGTAGGTAAGGACCCAACAAGGTAGTACCATGTGTGCCCTCAGATGAAGGGCAGTATGTGGAAGATCCCCACAAACCGGGCAGGTTAAGCCTGGCAGAGGGCAAGCTCTTTAGATGGGGTAAGTCTGTGCTATGCTGAGGCTGCGGGGGATGCCCAATTCCCCAGGCTGTGGGAAGCATTATCGAGGACCCTTCTTCCAGCTACAGCAAGCCTTGAGTGTGGATTTAGAAGAAGAGGGGAGCTGATCTGGCAGCTCTGCCCAGTCCTGGGGAGCCCATGAGGGATTTGCTCTGTCCCTTGGCTGAGTTGATTCAGTTTGTTGATCCAGTCAGGAAAACACTGCTTGCTTTTTTTTTTTTTTCCCTGGCTTAGTTTGTTTGCCCAGTTAGCTGTATCAGCGCAGGGGGTACAGCAGGAGTAAGAGGCTGGGAAATAGCAAGTGAGTGAATTCAGGTTGTTCTTAATTGTACTTTTAATTGCTGTTCATTTGGACCACAGGGATACCTGGCTGCCCTATGACAATGGGGAGCATTCCCTGCATGACAATGAAAAAACAGCATTCCCACTGCCTCCCAAGCAAGATGGGAAGCCTGTGAGTGGGAAGCACTGTGGTGGCACACGTCCAGCATGATGTTTGGTTGTGTGGAGACCTCACAGCACAGCCCACAATCTGAAGGAGGCCACAGGATAGCCGGGGAGGGACTCTCTTCATTCAAATTGTAGTGACAGGACAAGGGGGAATGGGTACAGTTTGAATGAGAGGTAATTTAGGTCGGATATTAGTAAGAAACTCTATTACTGTAGGGGCGGTGAGGCACTGGCACAGGCTGCACAGCGAGGTTGTGGATGTGCCATCCCTCGAACTGTTCAAAACCAGGTGGGATACAGCCTGGACCAACCTGGTCCAGTGGGAGGCCCATGGCAGGGGGTTGGAGAAGGTCCATTCCAACCCCTAACACTATGTCTCCATGTTGGTGTGTGCCTCAATCAGAAGCTGTCAGACTGGCTGGTCTATGTGCGGGGACTCCTGCCTCTGGGACTCCCACTGCCTCAGAGCAGAACCCGTGGAGACAAAAATCGCCTTGAAGGCTTTTTTTTTTCCTCGGCCTGACAAAGCCGTCTCCGGCGGCGGGGACTCGCAGAGGGCTCCGGGCAGCCGCAGCTCTACCCTCCAGAACACGGGCCCAAGGCCGCCATTTTGCGCCCCCCGAGACGCCCCCTCACGCCCCCTGCTCCCCTCCCGCCAGTGCGCGTGCGCGGGAGGCGGGGCGGTGTGCGCGCGTGCGCGTCCCGCCCCTATATAAGCGTGGGAGCGGGCGGTGCCGGTGGCGCCGCATTGCAGACGGATAAGGAGGGGGAACGATGGCGCGGCCGCTGATCCTCGGGCTCCTCAGCCTCCTTGGGCTCCTCGCCGCCGGTAAGCGCTGCCCTCCGCCTCCCGGGCCCCTTCCCCATCAGCTGAGCCCCGGCGGGCTCGGGGAGAGGTTCTCTGAGCGCCCAGCGTGCGCGGGACGAGGGCAGCGCGGAGCGGGGAGGGCTGATCCTAACGCTGTTTGTATTCCCCCAGCACGACCCGCTCCCAGATCCCAAACGCAGGAAGCAGCGATGAGGGAGGGTGGTGGGAGAGGGGTTTAAAGGGCGCCTTCGGGGTGGCTGTGATGGAAAGGCTGTGTTTGGGGTGGGGGGGCGGGCGGGTCGCCCAAAAATAGCGCCAGGTAAACGCAGGGAGAAGGGGGGAGTCCTCGTGAGGATCCGGCCATTCCCGCTGCTGGTAGGGAAATGACTTCCCGATGGAACGAATCGGGCAGCTCAGACACCAGGTTGGTGGGAACAGTTGGGAAGGACTGTTTTTCCTGCCAGCAGCGGTGTTTATCTCCGTCACTTCAGGGATAGATGGCTGCTAATCCTCTTGCAGATGGTGGGAGGTTGCCTTTGCCGTTGTGTTTTTGCATTAGGATCTCCTGCTCCTTATGGAAAATTCCACTGATTTTGCTGCTCGCTGCCTCGGTACCTGTTGTTGCTGAGGTGAAAATGGTGGGAGGACTAGATGATACTCTCCCTTTAGCTGTAGGATTAGAGGTTAGACCATGCAATGGTTGTGTTTTGTACATTGCAGAAGCTTGACAGAGGTACAGAAATGATTCATAGTCACATGAGTGGTAATACACCTTTAGGCTGCAGGATGTAGTAGCTAGAACCCCCATAATGTAAGGACGTGATGTGCACAGTTACTTGGGGAATTTTCTTCTAAATAAGACTATTTTAATCTTAGAGCTTATTTGCTTACAAGTTTAACCTGCAGCAATTTTTCATGATTGTTCTTTATTGTAGTTTTAATGTCATAAAATCATAGAATGGCCTGGGTTGGAAGGGACCTTGAAAGGTCATCTAGTTCTAACCCCCTGCCGAGGACAGGGGCACCTTCCCCTAGTTACGCTGATAATATTTAATATGCTGATATGTGGGCACTTTAATGGATTATCTCAGACTTTTCAGGCAGGAAGTGAGAAAGCAAATACTAGCTTTCACTCTGCATGTTTATCTGCTTTAATAGTGTCTTTTGAGTCTGCTCTACGCTGAATTAGCTGCCATCAGTTACCACTCCTTCTGGGACTGTTTCCAAATCGCTGAAATCATTGCAGTTTCTTGCACTTTGAAAGTGAGAAGGCTTCACCTTGAAGTATCCACCAGCTTTCCCTTTAGTGTATTTAGGGAAATTGTAATGAGAAACCAGTTCAGCAATGAGAGTTTGCTTGGCCTGTCTGTTAAAGGCATGGTATGCAGCTGAGGGTAGCAGGAGAGTAGTCAGGCCTGTTTTTCCTTAGGAAGTCACTCTCTTATCACAAATAAACAGCTGTCTTTTTTCACCAGGGTTCTGTTATGAATGTTAATTGCCTCACCTACCATGCAGATTTTCCTGAAGATTTTGCTGTGACAACCTGAAACACCGTTTTGGTCTGCTGAGCTCGCTAATTAGCTGTGTAAAAATTCAGCCACCCTTGTCAGATCCTAATGGAGTCACTTGGCTGCCTTACAGGCCGTGAGGGTTTTTGGTTGACCTACTTACAGGGCTTCTGTGCATCTTCCCTTTAAGGGAGACACGGAGGAGTTAAAGCAGGGTGTACAGGTCCTGGCATCTCTGGACTACTGATGCGCACTCTGATTATTCCTTGTCTTTGAGGCCAGGAAAGGAGGAGGAGGAGGAAGGCTGGGTCTGCTGTTAAAGCAGGACTCAATTTCTCTTTAACTGAATATTTCCCCCCTTTTCCTAAATTAAAAGTTAAGCTGGAGTGCAAAGTAAAAACTTTGAGGATATGATTTTTTTGCATCCACCCTCCCCTAAAATAGTAGATTTAAAACCTTGTAAGGAAGGAAGATTCAAGTTGATATGTAATTCCTCTAGCAAATACTGGTCAGAACATCTGGGGGCAGGAAATTTGTAGGCTGAGTTAGCCTGGCTTGAATTTTCTTGAGGATGTGGATAAAGATAATTGGACTGTTCTGTAGTTTACAGGCTTGTTCTGCTATCAGTGTGGTTTCTAACAAAAAAAGCCAGGCTGGTGCAGCCCACTGCTGCAGATTAAATTAGGAGAAGAGTGGAGGGCGTCGTGTATCAGCAGTGGTGTGTCCAGCACCAGTCCACCAGGACTGTCCCCCTGTGCTGGGTACTGCTGAGGCCACACCTCAAATCTTGTGTCCAGTTCTGGGTCTTCACTGCAAGGACACTGAGGTGCTGGAGTGTGTCCAGAGAAGGGAACGGAGCTGGGGAAGAGTCTGGAGGGTGAGTCCAGTAAGGAGGAGCTGTGGAGGCTCAGCCTAGAGAAAAGGAGGCTCAGGGGGGACCTTCTCACTCTGCAATTCCCTGACAGGAGAGTGGAGCCAGGTGGGGGTCACGCTCTGCTCCCAGGGGACAAGCAACAGGGTGAGAGGACATAGCCTCAAGCTGTGCCAGGGGAGGTTAAGGTTGGAAATCAGGAGAAATTCCTTCTCAGAAAGGGTTGTCAGGCACTGGAATGGGCTACCCAGGGAGGTGGTGGAGTCGCTATCCCTGGAGGTGTTCAAGAAACATCGGGACCTGTTACTCAGTGCTCTGGTCTGGATGACAAGGTGGTGATTGGTCACAGGTTGAATTTGATGATTTTAGAGTTATTTTCCAACCTAAATGAGGCTGTGATTATATAAAATTAAAACCTGTGTTTTGCTGGAGGAGTAACTGTGGATATGAGGCACCGTCAGGCCGTCACACACCGAAGCTGGTGCTTTGATAGCGCACCAGTCCTGTGCCCTGTGCAAACCTGCTCTTGCACAATCCCCTCCTTGTTTGCCGGGGAGGTATGAATAGAAAGGATTGCTGTTGGTTGTGTCTGGAGGAGCTGAGCCAGCTGTTCTTCCTGCTCCCGGTCACGCCTGGTCAAGTGTGCCATCGGAGCCGCAGAGCTGCCCAGCGCGACCTTTCTGCACTCCCAGTTTGTGCTGTTCATGCACCGCAAGGGAGCTGTTCTGGGAGCCTCCGAACACCGAGATGATGTGGAGGCTGGAGCAAGAGAGAAGGGAGCTTGTCAGCAAAACTGGATGTGTCACCTGATGTCAGCTGAGGCTCCCCAGGAGGTTGGACTGTGCTATTTCAGGGAAGGCTTTTCTGGTATAAAATGCAGGGACATTTTGATTTTGTATCTGTGGGGGAAGCAGGACCAGTTACTGCTTGCCATGGGTTTTTGTTTCAATATCTCATGTAGATCTGATTCTTCAAAGCAGGTTAGGGCAATGCCTTAGAACTCTATGACATAAAAAGAGAGAATTTGTTTTTTCTTAAAGGAATTACTCACTTTCTGTTTTGTTTTTTTTCTTTGTGGAGCAACTTTTAAATGCAATTCATTTGCTGCTATTAAAATACCAGTATTTATCAGTACTAATAAAATATCAGAGTTGCTATTGCAATTTAAAAAGGCTGTGTTGAAGTGTGTGTATATATTTCAGGGCAGCACTTCTCTGTATATGGTCATGAGGCAATGTTTGGCTGCAGATGCTAGATAGCAGATTTTCCCAATCTTTGTGCTGTGGATATATTTGTCTGGTGAAAAGGGGATGTTAAATACAGGATTTCTGTAGAGACTCGCATGAAATCTGTCCCCTGAATCCCTGCAAAAAACCCTCAGAACAAAAACAGAAAGGATGGAGGCGGACAGCAAGTATGCCCAAAACATTTTTGTGTATTTTTTTGGGGATCTGCTGCAGGGAAAAATGCTACTCATAACTTTTTGGGAATATCTTAGCATACTATATGGGACCACTTACTCCTGATGACTACCAGATGCCCTAGAACATCCACTCATCTCTTCTGGATTCTGCCACAGAAAATCTCAGGCAGAAGTCAGGCCTTGCTTGGCAACATATGGCCAACTTGGAAATTATTCTCTTGTAACCTTTGTAGTTACCTGGGACAATTCACTGGGCCAGTAGAGGTGATTTTACTATCCCAGCTCATTGAGTTCTCTGTTCTCTGTAACTTTATTGTGATTGCTTGTACCTACACAAACTGCTTCTTTTGCCATGCTTGTCTTCTGGTGAGGGAAGCAAGGGAGTACCTGAGATAGAGGCAGTGTCCCAAAATGAGAATGAGCTCCCCACTTTGAGGAAGAGCCTGATTGTGGTGTTAACTCCAAATTATTTTCTTGCCCATCACTCTAGTTAGAAATGTTTCAGGCTTGGTTGTTTGTCAGTAGATACTGGACAGGAAGACTCATTTTTAACTGGGATGCTGATAACAGCTAGCCACACTTCTTCCAATTTTTCTGCAAATTGCCTGTAATCTCTCACATGTTATGGTCACTTTTACTGCCTCATTAATCCAGAGGCATAGTAGCCCTTTGGCAAGAGTGACTGGTGTGTGATGCAGTTACAACTTTTGAAGTTCTACTCATTAACTGACCAGAGAGGCTGTGGAGTATTGAGCCCTTCAGATAGCTTCAGGTTAGGGTCACTCCTTCACTTCTTGACACTTCCTAAGCTTTGGTGAAGAGAGGTTGATCCCTCTTGACTTCTTTAGCTTAAACACGCTTTGCCTTTGCAAGTCTCAAAGGACGTGGGGAAAAGTCAGTAACTAACAGAGCACAGATGGCAGAGGCTGATGCATTCGCTTGGTCTGTGGCATCTCTGGGAGATAATGAACGATCTTTTTTTTTTAACATTGCAAGTAGGACAGCCTGAGAATAACATCCTTCTTGATAAATAGGTTAATACACTTGGACAAGTTGGACTGTCACAAAAGCATAAGAGTTGACAGCACCCTAAATGATCTTCACATTTTACTTCAATCCATTGAGTTGAACAGCAGCTCAGCACTTTCCTTGTGGTTTTTGTTTTCCAAATTATGGGTTAATTTGTCTGTAACCAAGGGTTTTTCTAGCAGTTTCGTTTGGAGGAGGCTGGAGTCTTCAGGTTGAATTTCTTTGTGTTCTGGATGGTAGTTTTCTGGTTCATCCTTTGGCTCTTTAGGGCATCTGGTCTGGCTCCTTAGAATCCCTCTTCATTGATGCTTATATAAAGTGTTAACTTTTAAGTCTCATTTGTAGCTTCAGTGCAGCTTTGGAGGGGATTTCTCAGGATGTTTTTCTGAGAATCTAGGGGAAAAAATTCAGACTGGCTCTCTGTGGAAGAAGAGTGAGACAAATGCTTGAAGGAAGGGAAGGTGTTTTCCGAGAAAGGTAATTGCCTAGCAATTTTCCTGTAGCTGTCCTTGCAGAATGATAATCCAGACGTTATAAGCTTCCTTTTAGGTTCCTGTTTCCTGGAGAGGAGTGAAGAACTGAGCTGTGCTTTCACTTGCGCGGCCCTGTAAACCAAGTGGAAAAGGTGATATTTTCTGAGAGGGCAATCACGTCTACTTCCCAAATTTGTGTCTGTATGTTAGGCTAAACTTGGTAAACAAAGGCTGTTTTTTCTTAAATTGAAGAAGCTACATCTGAAGTGGTTCAAGCAGGGAGAAACCGGTGAAGAGGAAAAGAAACACCTTGGCCTTCACAGATAAACTTGTTTGATGCTCTAAAAACAATGGCTTGCAAGAACTTCTGGAAATGGGAGGATAGGTCTTGGTGGGCATGACATGTGACTGTTGAGAGCTAATCTACAGAGAAAAGAGAAATCTATTCAAAAATGGATGAACTTAGATAAAGAAGAATATATAAAATAAAGAGATGCCAGAGATAACAAAGAAAGTAATTCCCTTGGGTTTTTCCATCAAGCATTGAGAGCTCTATGAGGTAACCGAAGCTTTCTCTTGGGTTGCTGCTGTGCTGGGGATGTGAAATACCACGTTAAGGTGTTGCTCCTTTTGTAGTAAAGACTCTTTGGAGGGAAGAGTTAAAACTATTTGTTCTGAGACAGCACAAGGTCTTAACACACTTCACTGGCATGTTTGCTTTTGTTGTAATATAAGTTAATATATGAGGGAAAAATTCTGTTTCATAGTTAAATAGGAGAACAAGCTAAAAGGGAAAAAGTGGTAACAGTAAAGAGTTTCCAGCTATTGTTTTCTGAATCTGCAAGACCTGAATTAATGCTGACTTTTTTTAGCTTTGTTTCTGTTTTTCCCAGGATGTTCAGAAAGGGAGGGTGGATTTTGTTGCAATGAAGGTGCATCCTTTCATATTAGATACCATATTTCAAACAAAAGTACTTCCACACAATACAGGACAAACTAATAAAAGTTTAACTGTGTTGGAAGTCACTGTGGAAGGTGTCAGAAAAGAAGGCATGATTAGTGTGTGTCATCTTTGTTCTGTAGTTGCTCTAAAATGTGCCAACCACGTG
The DNA here is from genome assembly GCA_013399875.1 of Gymnorhina tibicen. Taxonomy (NCBI): domain Eukaryota; kingdom Metazoa; phylum Chordata; class Aves; order Passeriformes; family Artamidae; genus Gymnorhina; species Gymnorhina tibicen. The sequence continues at coordinate 399,965 of VXAZ01000561.1, forward strand.
TGGCCCTAACAAACAAATTTGCGTAGTCACTGTCTGACTGGAAAGATCTGTACTGAAAACATAAAATTTAGAGTCGTCTTCTCAGAAGAAAAGAACTTTGCCATGTGCTTTGCAGCAGAAAGGGCACTGCTGTTGCATCATTTTCTGTTTTCTGTAGGTAAGTTCATCTTGTAGGTTCATCCTGTGCTGTAGCTGATTCAGGTTTCCTGAATCTGTTGTCTTTTCTGACAGAAAAGTCAGTAGGTATAGTGGCATTTCCTCTTGCTCTGATGTTGTGCAGGAGTGAGGACTTGAAATAATACCAGTGGGAAAGTGTTTGGAGTGCTTGCTTGCATCCTGAGGCTAGTTTTTAGTGCTCCCTGGCTTAGGAACAGCTTGCTTCTTCTGCCTCTTCATCCCTGTTATTTTCAAGTTCTTGTAAGGTTGTCTTTGGTCCTCTCTAGAGGGTGGCAGATAGCATTAGTGTCCTTATTCTCAAATTTGAGGTGACTGTGTACTCAGTGGCACTGCTTTAAGCAGGATCTGAGCAAAGTGTTGCTGTTTACACCCCTTCTGAGAAAATGCTTCTTTTTCAAGGTGGTGAGATGTAGTGCAGGGAAACAGTGTGATCAGAGGCATGAAGTAGTCAGTGCACTGTCAAGAATCAATCTAATTTTAAGACTTTTTTTTTTCCTCCTTGTGAACAAGTCGGAGCTTTGTGACTGTGTGAGCATCTGTTTGATACAGAAACACAGAAGCCATGCAGCAGGAAATTTGTGAAAGACACACAGCCAGTAAAGCTGATAAGTAAAAATAAATCTGAAGCACAGTATTTTTGTCATGCACTTAATAATGACCTGTTGTTAAGGCTGTGAGGAAGAAGGAACAATACATTGTTTTGAAGATGGTACAGATCTGAAAAGTCACACAGTAACGGGATCTTAAAAGTAAAAAAGCAAACAAAACCAGAAAGCTCACTAAGAGCCTGATCAAACCAATGCAAGTGACAGCATGAATGCCTCCATTTGGCTTTTAACACTCTCCTAAATCAAGAGTTTGAGAAACTGCTTGGAGTAATTATTATTGGAGTTGTATAGTTCATAGTGTGTTTCAATGTAGGGGGAGTAATTGCCTTTTGATAAAGGCATAGGTTAAAAACTGTACTTATAAATAGCTGGGAACCCTTAATTCCACTCTTTAAAGTCCAGGTCTTGATTGACTTTACTCAGAGCTTAACTCTGCCTTCCAGAGCCTTCCTACCACTGTTCAGTGCCAGTATCTGAAAGGGAAGAATAACTTTCCCTCAACCAAGTGTATTCTTGTTCATTGTCACCCTGCCAGAGCTGACAGCTCTTTGGCTGGCCAGTCTGACTTTGCAAATTAACTGTTCTTAGTGCTTCCAGCTCAGTAATGCTGGAGTTTAGAATAGGCTGTAAATATTTTGCTAACCATACATTATCAGAAGCTTTGAAGTCTTAACTCCTACATTCTCCCAAGCAGTACCAGTGTGCTGTCCTGCTCAAGAATAATATGCAGTGAAGGCTTCTGACTGGGAGAGAGGGTGGCAAGCATCAAGCTCTTGTGTAAAAAATTAGGCGTGCAAAGCACGTTTTTCTTAAAATAAATGGGTCATTCCTCTGAAATCCAGTGTAAACAGGCTTTATAAATCAACAGCTGAGGAGGCTACAGAATGCCACCTATACAGCAGTGTGTCTCTGGCTGTTTGATGAGTGGTGGCCATGTACCTTGTAGATGCACTGGTAATTCAGCTTTAATTCGATCCTCTAATTGCCTAGAACAAGACATGAGAAATGGAAAAGTGATTGTTCATCTGTTTAACCTTACTAGGAGCTTCATAGGAAAGAAACAGCTGAACTTCTGCCTCGTGGTGGACAGCGTAATTTGACAGGGTTTTGTGATGTGTAGACAGCATTGATGTAAAGATAACAACACCTGTACAGCTAATAGGTTTGAACAGGTTGGCTTTATGTTTTGTTTTGGGGTTTCTTTTTATTTTTATAAACTTTGGCAGCAGTATCTTGTAGGCTTGGACCATGGTGGATTTCTTTGGAGCCTGTCTGCTGTAGCCTTTTAGGAGTTGTTTCTTGATTGATTAGTGCAATGTAGGGCATTGTCTCCTGAAGATACAGAGCTTGCTGACAGATAGGATGGTTTTAGAAACTGGTAGAAATTGGGTGTCAGGTCCAGACAGCACAATTTAAAAAAAGAAGCTTGGAAAGTCAGCAAAAATGTGCATTTGATTCACTTGTCCTACTGATTACTCATAGTGCAGATACTTTACAGTTCTTTACCAGGACTGTCCAGAAGAGGTAATGCTGTATCTTACTTGAAAACTTTTTAGGTTGCAGGGCAGTCCCACATGGGATGGGAGGTAATGTCCAGAAAAGGACTGGTACATTTTTTCACCCCCACAGATTTTCTGTACACAGTTGAAGGCCTGACCAAGAGAAAAAAAGGAAGTCTAAATAGATTTAGTGGGTTTAAAAACAATGATAGAACATTCCTTAAGAACATTCTTGAAGCTTTCTGTTTATGGTCAGTTTTGGTCTGTACCTGCTTTTAAGTCTTCCATGCAATGTGTACATTGTTGTGGCTCCTAATCTAATTTCTGTCCTCACTTTCTCGCTTGCTGTGTGAGAACAGGATGGTTCATGTGGGAGGAGGAATGCAGACAGCACTTACAAGCTGGTTCAGAGTTGAAGTGACAGTAGGACAGGAAAACAGGGAGGTTGTAGCTTTAGGAATCAGCTGTCTGAGGGGTAGTTTCTGTAATGAGCAGTTTTTCTGTTTCAAGTCATCTAGTAGTTCTTGTGTGCTAAGAAAAGTGAGGTTTTGTATTTTGGGGTTTTTAAAATTGCTTGTACAAAAGGTGGATGATGGTGGATGATGGACTGCTGAGGTGCTGAGAATTGGGCACTTCATGAGGGAAGTCCAACTGTTGCGGCTTTTCTAGGTTTTTTTTCTTTGACTCTCTGATTAGAGTTTGGGACAGGTCAAAAATTGCTGGATTAAAATGTGCTTAAAAACAGTAATAAACAGGTGGTTATCCTGTATGGTGCTTGCTTTGCAGTGGGAATCATTTGAGCATGCGGCTGGAAAGGTTGATTCTGTTTTCTCTCTCTGGCAGCCGTGGCAAGCCCTGTCCTGTGGCAGAAGGAGTGTGTGAAGGGGCCGGAGGTGTGGTGTCAGAGCATTCGCACAGCGTCGCAGTGTGGGGCGGTGAAACACTGCCAGCAGAATGTCTGGAACAAGCCTGCTGTGGTAAGTGTCAACCTCTGAGACCTCCCAGGCCCACCTGGGGCTCAGGTGGCTGGTTTCCATATGCTGAGGAAGATTTCTCAAGCCTCTGATTGGAGTTAAGTGCTACATCCAACTCTGCCGAGGTTGCCACGCCTTCATTTGGGTGCTAGATAAAGGTTGCTTTTCACTGCTCTGTCTTGCACAACTTGTCTGCTGACTTCTCCCGTGACCTGTTGCACAATCACCCAGCAATGTATGGAATGGAGCTTGTGGATTTCACTCGTTCCTCTTTATTACTGACTCCTAACTCATAGGAATCTTTTCTGAACTTGAGCAATTATTATGAAAAAAGCTGTGTATTTCTTTAGGTCTTTCTCAAAGGTTACAATTCCCAGAAAGATGCAGCATATGCTAAATTATGAAAGTCATGACAGTAAATAAGAGTACAAATGTTACATTTAGTGCAGCTTTTCAAGTTGCATTTGCACTAAACGTGAGGGCTGCTTTACTAGACGTAGCTGTAGTTTGGGTATTGTTTCCCAGTTTTCTAGGGGAGGAAAAGGTCTTTTACTTAGAGATTCATTCAGTCCACATTGGCTATGTCTCTGCAGAGGTACTTCAGTTTAAGGGAAAGTAGGGGAAGGGAGGAATGTCAGAACACAATTACAACGATTGAAGCTGCCTGAAATTCTAAGATTTCTAGCAAGTGTGAACTCACTGAAGAAAAAGGTAAAAGGAGAAAGTGTCTTGGGGCAGTCAACTTTATACTTCAAGGGAATGGGACAAGGTGAAATGAGCAAGTGGTAGCATGCCAGCTTCTTCATACAGTGTTGGTTTACTGAAGAAACTGGAGCTGGACATGCTTGAAATAGCCTCAGTCTTTGTTTAAAAATACCTTTTCCCACCCTGGCCTCTACCAGTATTTCTTCCTTAACTTAATTCCAAATGTAATGTTTGTTCTTTGTGTTGTTGTTGACACACTGCTCTTACAGGCGCTTAATTCTTTCTCTGAGTAACTCTTTGCTTTGCTCTCCAGAGCAGTATTCCCTGTGACTTGTGTAAGGAGCTTGTGACGGTGGCTGGCAAGGTTTTGAAGGATAATGGCACTGAGGTAAGCAGAGCTCCTTTTCTCCTCACCCCAAAACACTATTTGGTTTCAAGATCTCCTGGTGAGGGGGTGGAAGAGTAGTCTGTGTTGTTTTCTTAGCATAAGCAACAGATGTTGAAAGGGCATGAGGAAAAGGCTTTTAAACAGCCTTTACTGGTTTAAAAATTAGCAAATTCTAGAGCCTCCCATGCCTTAACACATCTGTGATTGACTGTAGATGCTTAATAAAATTGTTCTTGTGCCAATGGGGCATCGATCTTAAAAGGTGGGGCACTGCAGGCTCTGAGAGTAGGTGATTACACCTTTGTTTTGGTTTGTGGGCACTGCTTCCCTTTTTCTTTTGTCAACCTGTGAGTACTTTGTATAAACAAGTCACTGTCCCACAAGCCCGTAAGTTCACTTTCTCCTCTTAAATGTAAATGTTTGGTTCTGGTAAGGCTGGACTGTGCAGGCCACACAAGCAGTATTACATGTTTTTGCTGTGGCAGGGTCTCATCAAAGGTCCAGACTGGGGAAAATACATCTATAGTGTAGAACCTCATTCTAGTTTTGCTTGTTGCTATCTGGACCTACCTGAGTCCGAGGAGCTTGTTTCAGGCTTTGTATTGAGGATTTTGGGAATGGAAGGAGCATTTGAGAGAGAGAGATAATCTATCTATGCTCTCCTCATCTTTCACAGGATGAGATCCGCTCTTACTTGGAAAAGACGTGCGAGTTTCTTCCTGACCCAGGCCTGGTCTCTGAGTGCAAAGAAATTGTGGATTCCTACCTACCAGTTATCATGGATATGATCAAGGAAGAGCTCGTAAGTAGATAACAATTTTCAGCTGTTGGTATTAAAAGTTGTGCTCCTGTTGATGCCAGAATTTCTCTTCTGACTAAGATTGTGCATATGATCCTTCAATCCTGTGTGGATCACTGGTAGTAATAGTTTGAAGACTGCTTCCTTGCTGTGAAACATTTTCCCTGTCTTACCGTGTTTCAGCTGAATGACTCTCTACTCTGAACTTTAAAAGTGACATCAGTTTGGAGCTTTATATGTGTATCTTATCTCCCCTAGGATAAACCTGAGGTTGTGTGCAGTGCCCTCGCTCTGTGCCAGTCCCTTCAGAAGCACCTTGCAGCAATGAAGCTCCAGAAACAGCTCCAGACCAATAAGATCCCAGAGCTGGATTTCTCTGAACTGGCATCCCCATTCATGGCTAACGTTCCTCTTCTCCTTTACCCTCAGGACAAGCCCAAGCAGAAGCCTAAGGTAAGGGTGCCAGGGCTGTTCCAGTGTGGACTATATGTATAATCTTGGATTAAGTTCTTCAGTCTGTAAAGGCAAGTCTTGTGCTGTGCTGTTGCCATCCAGGACTGTGGTAACCGAGCAGATCTTGCTGGAAACAATTTCTTCTGAGAGAAAGCTTGGCACCAGGGTTCAAAGGAAGAACAACTCTTCCGATATTTTGAGCAACCTGCTAGCTGTGCCCCTCAGGGGATGCATTTGTCTCTGAATGTAGAGGTGACAGATTGGATTGGAAAAGAACAAGCAGTTGACAAAGGGGAATAGATGAGGCAATGAACTTGGGTACAGAGGCTGAGTGTTGACAGCAAGCCAGGGTGTGGGAGTTGAGCAGTGACTGGGTTGAGAACAAGCTGCTGTGGGTGGAGCAGCACCAGATGCCAGATTTAGAAACCTCCCCACTGTGGTCTGTAACAAAACCAAGAGATTTGAAGATTGGGTATCTAAACTGTTATCTCGGCTTTGGAGCCAAGTAGGTACCTAATCTCCATCTAGTGGCTGGTGCACACACCAGCAGTAGCTTGTCTCCCTACTAGCTCAGGCTTCAAAGTATTCTACAGAGTATTTATTAAGGTTTGTATATAGCTCAAAATAGCTTGTAAAACTTAGTAGTAACAGAAGCTTCTAAAACATGTCATGTGAAGCTATGTCAGCTTCAGTTTCCTTTCACTCTTTGTCCAGGCAAGTGGGGATGTGTGCCAGGATTGCATTCAGCTGGTCACTGATGTTCAGGAAGCTGTGAAGACAAACTCCTCTTTTGTAAAGTCTTTGGTTGCTCACGCCAAGGAGGAGTGTGACCGTTTGGGACCTGGGATGTCCGATATGGTAAACTGTCTTTTTTTGTTGAAAAATTCTGTTCCTGTAAGCAAACATAAAATAGTTTGCTCAGTGCCTTAATCCCCTGATCGTATTCTCTATTTAATATCACAAAGGAGACTCTGTTGCATGTGTTAACACAGTAGAACAATAACACTGAAATTGTAAACTTAATGGTCAGGAAAGTTGGGTGGGGTGTGTGGGACTCGGGAGGAGGAGAAAGATTCCAGATTGCTTCTGGCCCTCTGAGGCCTTTTTCACAAAAATGATCTGGCTGGGTAATGTGATCATATCAATGAGGGGGAGGGCTTTTTGCCCTGAGAGGAAGAGAAAAGGTTAACCAGTTATCTGTGCAGCAGTTTTGTAACCTGAAATGCCATTTTGTATTTGGGACAAGCTCTGAAAGACCTGTTATTATGAAGTAGAACAGGTAAATTAATACCTTGAGATGTATTAGAAAATTCTAGATGAACTCTACAGCATGAGTGGTTTGATAGTCACAAGACTTTCTTTTCTCAATTCCTGCAGTGCAAGACCTACATCTCTGAGTATTCTGACTTGGCCATCCAGATGATGATGCACATGGTAAGATCAGCAGAGTGTAATATTTGCTCTCAATTAATTTTGCTGGCTTGTGTAGCTAGCTTCTTTGGAAACACGAAACATGCACTGCAGTAAAACTTTGGGGGGAGCCCTTGCTCTGTAAGTCTTGGTGTTAATGCTTTGAACTTGGTGTTTGATTGGATAATAATTTCAGTTTCAAGATGCTTTCTTCAGCACTTTTCCTTCCATTTTATAACTACTTACACAGTGCAAAAGGCACTCTAATCCTTTGAAATGTGAAGATACGTTCCACACGTTCCTTTACATTCTTTTATCTGAGTCTTGTACTTACACCACTTCCCCCTCTCCCAAATACTGTGTTAAGGATATTAGAGTTGTCTTTGTCACAGTTCTGCAAAATTGGTTCACGTGTTAGAGATAAGGTGTCTCCTGGAAGCAAGGCTAAACATCCTTCTGGAATTGCTGTCTCAGGGCTCCTGCTCTCTGGGCTCTTGGCAGGAGCCATGCAAAGTGAGTGGTACCTTTTGCAGCAACACACATTTACCTCTGACCACCTCCATAGCACTTCTTTATCCAGAGATCTGAGGGCCTTTAGAAAAAGGGCTTAGGCTTTCCTTAGAGAATGCAGTCCCTAGATGCCACAGATGACACGACAAATTACAGGTGAGTTTCTGAGTAGAGTATGTGGCTGACTTGAGCCTGAATTTGGCAACATAGTGGCCTTTCTTTGTTTCCAGTTGCTAAAGGCTACTTAGAAGCTCATCCTGTTTCTTAAACATTCTGGGGGGGGGGGGGGGAAGAAGTAAATCTTTGTTCCAACAGCACTAAGTTTCTCATTTTAAGCATTGCAGTGCAGTGTGTTGTTAATACCTGAAATTGGAATATTTTTGTATGCATTTAAGTGTTGTCCAGACTCTTTGGAGGTAGTCTTGCCCAGGATGCCTTAATAACTGCAGATGAATAATGCTCGTTAGCACTGTGCAATTAAATGTGAGTTGCTGTAGCTGAGGATCTTTGGGTGGGGACTGTGTCATATTCCAGTATCTTCGTGGAAAGAATTTATGCAGTTCCAAGTGCTTGACATGTTTTTTCTCTTAACTGTTATCTTCAATTTCTCCTTTCTTCCTCTGTCTCCAATCTCCCCTGTCAACAGAAGGATCAGGTAGGTGAGCAACTTGCCTGTGGTGATAGTCTGCTTGTAGTTCACCCTTTGCTCTTAAAGGGCTTGTGGTTCACTTGCTCTCTTAGCTGTACACATGGTGTGACTGTACTCAGTGCTGACAGATACAAGGGATATTTACGTGATTAAAACAGAGAAAGACTGTAGGCTTCCTCCAGTGCATCAGTCCTACTTCCAGCTCCAGGTACCCCTTTGTGCTACTAAGATTTCAACTTGATTATGCTTTGGCCAGTAGACCAGAAAATATCCTCTCTCTTATAGAAGGATAGATGTGGAAAAAGCATGCCAGTGGCTCCTGTCAGCTGCTGGTTTAAAGTCTGGGCTCAAAAGGGCTTGAGCAAAGCTGTCCCCAGGCCTTTCCTTGGTTAACTTTTAAATCTAGAACAATGGTACAGATGTTTGAAGTATATGAACTGAAAAGATGAAGGCTTCCTAGAGCAATTTGGGCTTTTAATTTAACCTGTCCTGTGAGACCTTGTGTCTGTCATCTCTCTGTGAGAGAACATGTGTGTATGTGGGTGTTGCTGTAACATTAATACCTGGAACTGCTTCTTACAATGCATGAACCAAAGGGCTTGATTTAGAGGTGCTGCCTGGAGTAGTCTGAAGCAGCACAGTATCTCTGGGGTGCTGCTTTTGACTGTGCATGAGATTGTGGCATGATATATTAATATTAACTCTGGGATAAGCCTCTGCTGTAGGAAGCTTGTGATAGGTGAAATGTGATCTTCTACTTACCTTCTAATAGGACCAAGGGTGTCTTTTTCTAGCTTAAGTAGACTTTAGGTGGGAAAACTCAAGTTTTGTGTCTCACTCTGTACAGCCTGTCTCACTTTGGGTATCCTCCTTAGAGCAGCTTGCCTCATGTCTGGCATTTCTTTGTGCATTTAGTAATATATTTTTCAAAAAAGAAATGCATGAAGAGGGTGTTTCTTTGAGAAAGACTTAGAAAGCCTTTTTAAAGACTTTGTTTCTGTTTGCTGTTTTCTCTCACTGTGAGAAGAACACGTGAAGTTCAGTTGTTGCAGTACAAATGGTTAGGCTTGAGTTTTAATAAGCTCAACTTTTGTTTCTTGTAGGCTGTGTTCAGTAATGCGAGAAACTGTTTCTGTTTGCAGAATGTGATGTTTCTGGCAGCTTTAAAGAAGGTAGTTTGTGGATGAGGAAAGAGGGTCTTTCTTCTAGGCATTTCTTTCAGCTTTTGGGTGAACTCTGACGTCAGGATAATTGGCCTCTCCTGTGATTACTTAAAGCTGGGGAGCATCTTTGTGGATGCAGGTCTGATGTGATGCTGCTGGTGGCCTGTTTTGGTGTTGGTAGCTCTTAAGTCAACTCCTTTTGAAGGGCTTGCATAATGTGGCTCATGGGACGTGGTTTTTTAAATGAGGTTTTTAACCTCTTCCTCTCTAACAGGAACTGCTAAATGTCATCCAGTAGTTGTCTTGCCTATAATCTTACCAAATGCTTTGGCAATACTTGAAGTAGAAGTAGTCACGAAACTTTTAGTTGTGTTGGAGCCTTTTAAAATTTTGTTCTCTGTCCCTGCTCACAGGCTCTGTAGAAAGGGTGGAGACTTCTAGACTTCTAAAAATTGCTTATACATCTCTTTCCAGCAACCAAAGGACATTTGTGCCATGGTTGGGTTCTGTTCTTCTGTGAAGTCTGTTCCCCTTCAGCCTCTGGTGCCAGCTCAGGTGGTTCATGAGGTGAAAATGGAAACTGTGGAGGTAAGATGGGCTTTTTGTACTTTGCTTTCCTTTTTGCTTTAGTGTAACAAACTCTTCACACTTCCAAGTGAAACAGAAAAAGATGAGCTTTTATGCACCGAATAATCCAAGTCTCCCTGTGTATGAATTCCTGTCCTTTTCTTGTTTCTGATGCTGATTTGTGAAATAGGAAAACTGATGATTTGTTTCAAAACCAAAGCTACAATGTAATGCTTCAGGATTGAAAGGGAACTCTGATTCAGCAGTTCTGAATGCTACCTTAAATGTAAATTCTTAGTGTGAGTTTTGCTCTTTGTTTGGAGTAATACTTTGATCCCTTTTAAAGATGGGGCAGCATTCTGCATGTGCAGATGGGGGATCAGAGTCAGAATGCTGAACCTCTTGAGTTTGAAGAAGCACCTTGGCTTCTTCAAAGGTTTTTTTGCAAACAGAAGGGTGCTCGCAATTCTAGGGAATGTCCTCCATTAAGGTATTTTAAAAACCACTATGTATTTCCCTTGATTTGTGTCTCTGTGGGATAGCTTATTTCTTTGTGTCTACTAAATTCAACTCCTTATACAGCCTGGGGGTTGTAGTCTTGAAATTAGTCATACAAAAGGCCTGTTCATTCAGACAGGCTTTTTGCTGAGACCTTTGAGGTTGGCTTTGGGTTCTGTGTGACCTTTTGAATACAGCCCAAACTGAGCAGCTAGGTAAATGCTGTTAGGAATTGTCCCTGTCAAATGTGGTCCAGTGCTGCTTCATTGTTCTTGTATTTCTTCTGTGTACTCAGAAGGCCTTAGTTCAAGAGAAGACTTTTTCCTTGTGTGAAATCTGTGAGACCATGGTGAAAGAAGTGACTGGCCTCTTGGAGAGCAACAAGACAGAGGTGTGTGAGTGGTGGGCATGGTACCCCTTCCCAGGCTTTGGCTGAGATGGGACTGTACTGAAGGGGGAAGGAAAGTTAATTTTATTGCCTGTTTTCACAACGGCAAAATTTCTGTCCTGGGTGGGACAGAAGAGATGTGCTTATGAACTGAGTCAAATTTCTCTCCCTCGTTTACTCCTCCTCCCCTGTGCTTCAGGAGGAGATTGTGCATGAGATGGAGGTGGTCTGCCGCCTGTTCCCAGGAAGTGTCAGGGACCAGTGCAAGGACTTCATCGAGGTCTATGGCCAGGCTGTGATTGACATGCTCTTGGAGGCAACAGATCCTGAAGCTGTGTGTGCCATGCTGAAATGCTGTGCAGCCAGCAAGCTTCCCCAGCAGCCAGGTGGGTGATGAGGGGTCTGTGGTGTTCAAAATGAGCTGGTTCACCTATGATGAGATCTCTTTTGAGGACACTGCTGATACTGCCTCCTTTCTTCCCTTTGGGGGGAACTACCCAAGCACTGATGTTTGGTTTGTTTTTTATTTTCCTGCTCAGTTGTAGTGAAACCTGCAGGTGGCTTCTGTGATATCTGCAAGATGGTGGTGGCTTATGCAGACAAAGAGCTAGAGAAGAATGCCACGACAGCTGAAATCGAAGCTTTGCTGGAAAAAGTCTGTCACTTCCTGCCAGAGTCTGTCAGTGATCAGGTAAGGTGTTTGTGCAGGAGGCAGACTAAAAAGCCATGGTCTTGGTGGTTGGGAACTGTCTCTGTTGATTTGTCTGGTTTACGTAGGTCCTAGCAGTGACAATTATGCTTAACCTCATTTTCTGAGTGTTTTACCTGATATTCTGTCTACATGCTAATTTTAGGTCCGTCTCTCAAGTGTCTCTACTTCTGCTATAAATGTCCAGGTATTCCTAACAGAGGTCTCTGTGTTTGGCCAAATGCCTTGTCTCTGGCTGGAGACAAACTGTCCACAGGTGCAGCTGGGACTGGCTTGTGTCCAACAACCTGACCCTTCACAGGTGTTTCCCTTTACTAATTAGCACCAAAGCGTAGCAGCTCCTTCTGTGCAGTAGAGCAAAGAAAAAAGGGGTAAAAGGCTTGATCTGAGGCAGCTGAATGACCTTGCAGACCTCGCTGTGTGGCAGCCTGCCTTCCAGTCAGGGCAAGGCAGATGGAGATGAACAGAAGGATGAAACACAGAATCCTGGAATGGTTTGGGTTAGAAGGGAGCTTAAAGACTAATTCCAACCCCCCTGCCATAGGCAGGGACATCTTGCAGAGTATTTGGGAAAACTAGAGAGCAGCTTCTCTTGTTGGTTTTTGTAACAGCCTTCTCTGCTAAAGGCTGGGAGGAGTTTGGGGTGTGGGGGGTTAGGTTTGCTCAGTTCTCATCCTTGGGAGTTGGCAGTCCTTTGAATAGATGTCTGCTTTTAAGGGCCTGAATTGACTGGCTGGATTGTTGTACTAATTTGCAGTCAGGAAAGGTTTGCTTGGAAATCCTCTGAGGACAGTGGGTAGGAACAGTTGAAGGTTTTATTTTTTTTCCTCAACACTGATCCTGTTCAGGGGATTCATGAAGTAATTGGAAGTAGGCTACTGTAATTCCAGTGGGACACCTGTTAGACCACTGATACCAAGATTTACCTGAAAATCTTATTAGGTGGCTGCCGAGTGTCAGCAAGTGGCGACTGCTTGTAAGTTTACTGGGGATAGAATATAGAGGCTTGAAGCAGCTGTGGAACAGCTCTTCCTGCTGTGGGGCTGTTTAATAGCTGTAGTTGGTTTATTAATTGGTGCTGTTCATCTCTGCTGAGAGCAGCAGCATCTTCCTGAGCTCTGGAGCCTCTCCACTAGAGGGAGAGAGGCTGTTCCTGGCAGGAAGTGCTCCTGCTGCTGCCTGGTCTGAGGGAATCACTTGAGTCCGAGTGCTTAGGAATCCTTGCTGCTGTTCTGCTCAGGATGTTTGTCTCCAGCTGGTTCCGTGTGCTTTCCTCTTGAGACAGGAGTGATCTCCACGATCAGAAATGAAGCTTTGCAGTCAAAGCTTCTCCTGCTTGGTTCTTTTCCCAAAGCCTGTTCTGTTTGGTTCTTTTCCTTGTGATCCTGTATCTCCTCATAGCCTGTCTGCAGACAGCTGCAGGCAGGTATGAGCTAGCAAAAACGATGTAGTTGTGTGATTAGTGCCTGACTCCTTTGCCATCTGCAGAGCTCAAGCCTCTGCATTATCCTTGTGGAGTGTGTTGTCGGGGTGTTCGGGGTAGCACGCAGGCCTGCCTGCTGCAGACCACACATTCCTCTGCTTTCAGAGGCTCCAGTAGGAGAATCTCTCACCCTGTGTTTTGTTACAGTGTGTGCAGTTTGTGGAACAGTATGAACCCGTGGTTGTGCAACTCTTGGCAGAGGTGATGGATCCCACTTTTGTTTGCACTGTGAGTATTGCATTTGGTTGTATTGAGTGCAGGCTCTGATACAGTCCTGCCTACTGTCCTGGGTGCCTTTCAGTGCCCAGCATGCAGAAACTCTGCTGGAATCAAAATCGGCACGCTGAATGCTTGGAGCAAGCCCCTTGAGCAAGGCCTGGGGCTTCCTGAATGGACAGCTGTCTGACTGCCAGCCTAGCACAAGGAAGGGCAGAAGGAGAGAGCTGCCAGTGGTTATCCACTGCTGAGGTTCAGTGACAGGGTGTTATGTGCCCTGCAGTGTGGTGGGAGATACAGTGACCTTTCTAGAGGAAGGTCCCTCTCTAAGGGAAGATCTGTTTTTCAAAACTTAATTCTCCCCTGGGTCAGGTTACGGCTTTGTGGCTGCTGGTTCAGCTGGAGGTGTGACCTCAGTGAGAGTTCCTGCAGCTGCCTCAGTGCAGCTTCCACACTCTCAGGTGGAAGCTCAGACATAAGGCTGGACTTGAGATCTCCTGGTGCAGTTAGAAAGATGCTGACTGTGCTGGTCTTTTCCCAGAAACTCGGAGTCTGTGAATCTGCTAAAGAGCCTCTCCTGGGGAATGATGCCTGTGTCTGGGGTCCAGGCTACTGGTGTAAGAACATGGACACTGCTGCTCAGTGCAACGTACGTAAAGCAGGGTTCTGCCTCCAGTTTCCTATTGATCTTTGACAGCTCCTTCTGAGCTACTTTTGATTTCTACCACACTTTGAAGTGGATGAATTCCAGTTCAAAAAAAGCAAATGGGTACTAGTTCGATTAGTGGGTGTTTCACAGCTCTTAGCTTTCTCAAAGCTGATTTTCCTCTTCTTTTTGTGTCCCCCACCTGTCTGCTAGTATTTCACAATCTATAGTAAGGTACAGTGTCAGCTTTGCATTTAGTGTTCTGCAGCCAACAGACCATGTCACAGTCTCTCATCAGGCTCTAAAAATTGGCTTCCACTATTGCTTTTTCTGCCAGGCCTTAATGGCTAAGGGTCAGCAGCCTTTTCCTAAAGCTCCTGGGACCTGGCTTGGACCCACTCCTGGCTGGTGGGACCAAGTGGCCTTGGACCCACTCTTGGCTGGTGGGACCAAGGATGTTATTTATTCTAGTCCTCTTTGAAATCACTTACTTTAAGAAAAACAGATTTGCTCCCAAGGTCTTGGCTCAGGATAAAGTGTTGAACTGCTTGTTTGCAAAACTGGCTTTTTTCCACTAATATCAGCTGTTTCTTCCCCTGTAGGCTGTTGATCACTGCAAACGTCATGTGTGGAACTAGAAGAAGAATTTCCGGTTCTGAAAGTTTGCCATGGCTCTTAGGAAATGTGGGCCGAGGTTGGCAGAGAGCTGTATCTCACCTGTCCCTCCTCTCTGCCTCATTAACAATTTGACCTTCAAGTTCCTTTGTTGTAACTCTTCTGTAGCAGTGCTGCTGTTGAAGGATCAGATCTTCATTGTTGACTTAACAAAGATATTTCTGATTGTACAGTTTAACTCATTATGCTCCTAAAAATAGTCAGTGTGTTGTAGATTTTTTTTTAATTGGTAGGCTGAAGTGGTTTTTTTATGTGCTGGGAAGAATGACAGAGATGGTGAAATGAGACAAGGCTCTTATATTTTAATTTAAAAAAAAGAACAAGGTAGTGACTAAACTTTCAAATGTCTTTCTGTAGGCAGCATTGGGAAGATTTTACATGCTTTGCATTTTTAACATCTGGCTGGAATGTTTTTCTGTGTATGGGAGCTCTAAGGGATAATGTTGAATCTGGAAATCCTTTTGGCTGGAATTTTCAAAGCTCTGCAGATGCAGAGGAGGGGGCTTTGTGTGCCCAGCTAACTGTCAAAGTAACTGGTACTTAAAAAGATGCATTTGAGTGACCACGCTTGTGGCTCATGGTGTTGTTATAGCTAAGGAAAACCCTCCTGTAGCCTTTGATCACATCCTTCTGATTTCCTTGGATTGCTCAGTCTCAGCATGGGTGTTCTGCTGCCAAGCCCTGTCCAGTGGGATGTCAGTCTCCTGAAGCATGCTGGCGTACCTGAGGAATGACTCTGTTTTTTCTTATCCTAGTTGCTCAATTCTGCTTAGTCTTGCAGCTTCCCACAAGCAGCCAGCCGGGTGCTGAGGAGGTAGCGTGAGCTGTCACTGGAAGATGGAGGAGGATCAAGTCAGCAGGAGCTGGGAATATGTCAAAGGGAGTTCAGCATTGAGGGCGGAATTTGTGGAAAAATGGGTTTTATTGTAAACTGTTTGTTCCTTCATCTGCTTTTTCTCTCACAGCATATTTCAGTCATCTAAAACTTGAGAGGTGCTGTGAGGCCTGGGGGCACCTCCCCCTGCTACCCACCCACTCTCACTGACACCCCTCTGAGTAACTGGAGGTATGAGTTGTTATCCAGAGTTCCCATTTCTGTTGGGAAATGTAGCAAGCAGAGATGGCAGGTGGTAGGAGCACTAAAGTAGGTATTTGAAGCTCTGCTGGCACAGACAGCCTGCCTTTCAGACCTCTCTGAAATTCCACTGAAATGGTCTGAAATCCCAAAAAACGGCCTTCAAGGCAGGCTGCTACCCTGGGAACATGGCAGGCCCTTGATGTGAAGGGTCCTTGGGAGTGAGAATCCTGCTTGTATTGCTTGGGATGGACCTTGCATTGGGTGCGCACTTCTGATCAAGTTGATCCCCAGAACAGAGGCACCGAAGTAGCTCTGAGGAGACCTTTGGGAAGGAGCAGCTGGGCAGATGTGGAGCTTTGAAAATTCCAGTCCTGTTCAGAAAGATGCTGGTAACTCTTGCTGTTCCTCTGGTTCCTCATGCCTGGGCTCCCCTAACAATGCTGTAGCAGCAAGTAGAGTATTTTTCGTTGGAAAACCACTGGACTGCCCGTTTTTAGTTGATCTGTGTACATACTAAAAGCCTGGGCAGTGCTGACAGATGACAACAGAGGTTGGTCTCTCCTGTTTCCTGAATGCTGAAGCACTCATGGCTTTAAACAATAGGAAAAAAAAAAAGGAAAATTTCCCCTAAAGACATAAAATACCTGCAGCTTTCTGTCCTGGCAGGCTTGTGTAGTGGTTCTGGTGGTGTATCCCAGATGGGGTAGATGGAGCAGATAGGAAATGAGCTCTGTTCCTTCGGCATCGCTGCCCTGGAGGGACGGGTTGTGTCACACCACGGCACGGAGGGTGCCATTTGGGGTTTTAAACTGGATGGTGTGGATCTTTCTTGGGGGGAGGTGGGGCTGCATTGACAACTTGGCAGGTTGGGAAGGTTTTCTTTTCTTGGGGTTTTTAGCAGGGTTCATGCTGGTGACCTGCTGGGCAGGGTGAACCAGGGCAGTCCTGTGCTGCTGCTGGGAGTCCCTTTAGTTTTTTCCCTTCCTGTGGACCATGGCACCTGACCTGCTTGAGTCATGCTGGGGGGACACGTGCAGTGCTTTCTAAAGAACATTGTCTTGATTTTTTTTTTCTTTTTTTTTTTTTTTTTGCACAAGAGCTTCCTTAATGAACAATAAAAACTTCTGTAAACCAGTAAGTTTGTGTGTTTAATTTTTTTCATTGGTAAAGGATCTTGTTGAGGTTCCCCGTGGCTGCAGGGCCAAGAGAAGGCACATCCCAAGGTGTCCCTGGGATTCAGGTCCCCATTAAGTGCATGTCCCATCAAGCCTTTGTTCTGCTGAGCACGGCTGCAGGTGGAAGAGGCTTGCCTGGGATTGCTGCCACTCTCTTCCCTGGACAAACAGAACGCCTGGTGTGAGGCAACAGCCCCGTGTTGCAATCGCTGCCTTGCGCAGGCCAGAGGGACTTCTTGATACCAGCCTTCCCTGCTGACTTGCATTTCATGTGGCTTCCCTTGTGTCCTCATTCCTTGCTTGATTTCAAAAAAAATATAAAAATATCTTTTAAAGGCAGGGAACATGGTGCTCTCACTTGGCTCCAGGACAGTCTTCCCTATCTCTGCCTGCCCTCTGCAGCCACGTTAGTGTTGAGCGGCAGGTTCTGGGCTGCTTCTGACCTCCTGGGAATACCTGCCTGGCTCTGGTCCCTCCCTCCCTGGTGATGATTTTATAATCAAGGCATAAAGTGAGGGGTGTGGTAATTGCCCTGCGTAGGTGTGGATTCTCACTGCTTCTCCCAGCCCATCCAAGATTCCTCAGTTTGGGAGCAGCATAGGAGAGGAACCAGCCACTGAAGACTCTTTGGAGCGGCATGGAGAGCAAATGGAGTGGCTTGGTGCTGATCATTTCTGTGTACCTGGGCTCCTACCAAGGTAAGGCCAGGCCTGGGGGTAGGTAGGACGTGGAGAGCCCAGAAATCCCTGCTAAACCCCAAAACTATTTCCAGCTTTGGTGTCTAAGCTCCATAATGTGCTTCCTCATTCCTCTGGTGTTGAAGTTGGGCAGAGGAGAGCTGGAGAAGGTGGCACCACTGGCTGCTTTA
The DNA here is from genome assembly GCA_013399875.1 of Gymnorhina tibicen. Taxonomy (NCBI): domain Eukaryota; kingdom Metazoa; phylum Chordata; class Aves; order Passeriformes; family Artamidae; genus Gymnorhina; species Gymnorhina tibicen. The sequence continues at coordinate 417,603 of VXAZ01000561.1, forward strand.
CTGCCTGGGTATGAGGGTTGGAACTCAGGCCCCTAATGTAATCTCAGGGCAAAAAGGGGTTTGTTCCCTCCCTTCTCTGGGATTCAGGCACAGCTGGTGGTGTGCCGGGGCATGGAAGGAGGGAAGCCAGTCGATGGGGTCTCTGCAGTGGTGGGGGAGAGGGGCTGCTCTCTCTGCTGCCCTTGGTAATGGGGCCTGGCTGCCAACGTGTGAGCCGGGGGAAGCCACTTGGTTGTCACAACAGAGTGACCACGCTGCCACCTGAAGCTGCTCTTTTCCTGAGGGTCTTCATAGGAGATTCTGGAGCAGGAGCTTGCCTCTGCCATGGCTTGCTGAGCTCTGGGAAGGGTGTTGGGGGGTGATGTGCTCTACTCACCTCAGGAGCCCTCTTGTCATCAGGACCTGGGTCTCTGTGAGCGAATCCTGCTGCGGGCAAACCGCTGCTGCCGTCCCTTAGTCATGCCCCTGCCCGTCCCCAGGAAACACGCTGGGAAAGGCCTGTTTCTAACCTCTGGTTCTCACTTGAGGGCAAATCGCTGCTTCCTGGGGCAATCTTCCCCGGAATAAATGGAGCTCTGCTGTTGTAAGCAACCCCCCCATGTTTTAGAGTGAAGAGCCCCCCCTCGCACCCCAGTTACCCCAGGCTTGGCCCATTGGGCTGCTCCGACGTGCCCTGCCCCGGCTTTGCGGTGGAGGACTTGTGAGTGCGCACGCGTGGCCCAGGGTGGGGGACGTGTCCAGGTGTTCCAGCCAGCAGCAGGCAGAGCAGGAAAGTTCACCTGGGCTCGCCACATCCAGCCTGGGGTGACACCTGCCCTGGGAGCTGGCAGGGGCTTGGCTGCGCGGCATGGGGGTGCTGCGGGACTGGGGACCCTGCAAGCCTTGGAGAAGGATTTGGGAGCTGAGAAGAGTATATTTATTGTTCTTGCTGTAACAGGGGTGTGCGCCAGGCCGGGAATTGGGGCGCTGGGGCCCACGCTGCCACCCCCGAGGTTTACGTCATAACCGGCTCGCCAGGCTCTGCCGGCTCGGCCGGGGCACTCCGAGGCTCCATGGAATGCCAGCACAGCCCTGCCAGAGCTGGAGCTCGGTGCTGGATCCCCCCTGAGCAAAGCCCACTCCATCCCCCGGGCCTGGCACACAAGAATAGGGCAGTTGTGGCTGGCCTGGGAGCACAGTGGCACGGGAGCATCTCTGCCTCGCCCCTTTGCCAAAAATGGCATCGTCTAATAACCCTGCTGCCTGTGTGCCTGGCAGCATGAGGTGCTCCGGCACTGCTTTGAAACGTGTAGGAGAGCTCACAGGACACCAGCTGCCCCAGTTGCTTGCCCCGTGGCAGTGGTTTCCATCTGAGGAAACTCCCCCTGCTCTCAGCTGTTGGGTGTTATGATTAATCCTAATTACCTTCTGGCCCAGCGCTTGATGCCTGAGTTTCAGCTTGAGCAGGGCGAGGAGCAAGCGCTGAGCTGAGGATCTCTGTGAGCCAGAAAAGTTCGGGATCAAACCACCCGTGTCTTCTAGATCCCCCTGATTCCCCTATAGGGTCCGGGCTCCAACACAGGGCTGTGAGAAATGCTGGGGGACCAGCTCAGAAAAGAGCTGTGGGGTTGTTGTCTCCCGTCTCCTTGGTTTTGGTGCTGCCCCTTAATGTCTCCGCTGACTTGCCATTCCTGTTTGCCTTGATGCTGGGGCCGGGGTTGAAAACATAAATATATCCCTCTCAGCTGATGCGGCGAGCACGGCATCGCGCAGCTGGGGAGGTGTGTGGGAAGCCTGGGAAACCGAGGGGACTCACCCTGCCCCGGGGCTCGCCTGCCCCAGTGCTGCCATCAGCCCGATGGGGAAATCGGGGCTGAAACACCACCCGGCACCCGCCGAGCAGGGCCAGCACTTTTGGAGGCAGGCAGCACTGGTGGAGGACTTGGGACCCCTCTCCCCAGAACCCCCGGCTCCGGGGACTTTCCCAGGGTGGCCCTGGGCACCTCATGCGGCCGTCTCATGGGTGAGCTGGAGGCGTTGCCAAAATCCAGCAAGCAGGGAAAGCAGCTTTTGGGGAGAAACCTGATTAAGGGCAGGGTTGGGTGGAAGGAGCAGTTTCTGCCTTTGGCTTTATTCCTGCTCTGCAAAATCATAGACAGGGCTGGGGGATAAAAGCTAGATGCAAATGCTTGGAGCGGGGAGGGTTGTGCTTTGCTTGGAAACGCCTCTTGCAAGAGGGTCTGCAGCAGGGTCTGTCTGTCCCTCTGCTCGGGTGCTGTTCCCTATATGCCCCCAAATTCCCGGAGCACCTCCCAGCCAAAGGAAGGCAGCGAAGGACTTGGGTTGTGTCCTCTCCCCTCCTCCTCCCCAGCCGCATCCTGGGTGGGCACAGTTCCCGATGGAAACAAACACTTGCCCCATCAAAAATGAGTCCTGACACACCAAGGTGACAATTAAAGCGCTGCTCTTGCGCCATGCCACCGCGCTGCCTGGGCGGGCCATGCTGCCGTGCCGGGGATTTACAGTCAGGAGAAAATGCTGTCGTGGGGAGGAAATAAAACCAAAGGAACCCCACCAAAAAGTGGGGTTGCTCAATCGTTGCCGGGAGCCGTGGCGTGACTATCCGGCAGCCGTGCGGGGCTGAGCGCCGGCGCCTTGGGTTTTGCCCGTTTTGCAAGATTTATTGCTGCTTTTATAAGCAGCCGCCTCCACAGCGTGTCAGAGGGTGCTGTGAGGCTGAGGATGAACCCTAAAATCCCTTTGCTTCTGACCCTGTGACATGCCATTGGAAAAGCTGACAGCCTGGCAAAACCGACCTTTAAAAATAATTTGTAAACTAAACAACCTCCCCCACGACTTTGGGAGTTGAGGTAGAATCACAGCGGGAGGGTGAGGAGCATCACCCCTAGCTCACTGCGGTGCAGATTGGGAGGTTAGTTTGGTGTCTTGGGGTGTCTCGTGGGCTGACAGTCTCCCCTCCCCTCCCACAGCCGGGGCCAGCCCCCTCCATGAGTGTGGCGAGCGGCCGGAGGACTGGTGCCGCGACGTGACAACCGCGGCCAAGTGCGGGGCACTGGAGCTCTGCCAGCTCACCGTGTGGGACCGGGCCCTGGGGGTAACCGTGCTGGGAGCAGGGAATGCGGGGGGCTGTGGGAGAAGTGCCCATCTGCCCCAGAACGTGGAGATGGCAGGAGAATCCCAGCCTGGCCACCCCAGCATCTGGCGCCCTCAGGCAGCAACGTGTCTGCAGAGTAAATGGCAAAAATCAATGGGTGCTCCGTGACGTTCCCAAGTGCCCCATGGTGGGGTGGAGGATTGGGATCTGGGGAACAAGTGGTGGGTGTAGGTGCTGTGACAGCATCCCTACATGTCCCCTCTCTCTCAGCAGAAGGGGATCCCCTGTCACCTGTGCCAGGTGGCGGTCTCTGTGGTGGGCAAGATCCTGCAGGACAACCGCACCGAGGTGGGTCTCAGTAGGAAGGGGGTGTGGGGTTGGTGTTCCTCCCCACCAACACCACTGAGGCCCTGAACATTCTCTCTGTCACCCAGGAAAAGCTGCGGCTCTTCTTGGATAAGAAATGCCAGTACCTGCCCTTCCAGGACTGGTCTGTCAAGTGCAAGAGGATGGTAGACACTGGCATCCTCGTGCTCGTCCAGCTGGGCAAGCAAGTGCTGGTAATGCAGGGGAAGCCCCCGGGTTTACATTTCTCGGTGGTTTGGGATGTCTTAGGGGCTTGCAGAGCAAAGGATGCTCCTGGAGCCTGGGACAAACAGTCTGAAGGATGTGATGGAGATGGAAATCACCTGGGGCGAGGTGGAGGTGGTGGGTGTCATGGGGCAGATGCAGCCTCAAGCTCCCACCCCTCTGCTCCCCCAGTCGGAACCAAAGGTGGTGTGTGGGACCATCAAGTTGTGCCAGCCCCGGAACAGACCCACGGGGACCTTGAACTATCAGAAGCCACCACCAGCTGCCACAGGCCCCACCCAGGACTTTGCAGACCTGATCGCCCCCTTCATGGCCAACGTGCCCCTCCTGCTCCATCCCCAGGACCTGCCTCATGGCGAGGCCCAGGTACCGTGGCACAGGCAAGAATGGTGCTGATCACGGAATCATGGAATGGTTTGGGTGGGAAGGGACCTTACAGATCATCTCGTTCCAAACCCCTGCCATAGACAGGGAATGTGCCCAGGCTGCTCCAGGCCCCATCCGAGCTGGCCTCGGACACTTCCAGGGATGGGTCAGCCACAGCTTCTCTGGGCAACCTGTGCCAGTGTCTTAATGCTGCTCAGGGACGAAAATCCCCTAAAAGCATCACCTACTCAACAACAATTAGAGAAAGCCCCTAAAATTTCTGTGGAGCTGAAACAACTTCTGATTGGGAGTGTCACCAGTTTGGGGGAATATTTCAGGATGCAGGAGGGAACCAGAGAGATGCTGGTCAAAGTACTGCCCCAAACTGCAGCCAGTATTTAAATCCCAGCCCTGCAGATGCAAGTATTGGGGGGGGAGGGTGTGTGTTTGATTTTATTTTGGGGGGTACCAATGTGTCCCTGCCCTTGTTATCCTGCAGGAGATGGAAGAGGTGTGTGGGCACTGCCTGCAGCTGGTGACAGCCGTGCAGCTGGAGCTGGGGGCCAACGCTGCCTTCACCTGGGTGCTGGTGGGCCACGCCAAGCGGGTGTGCGAGACCCTGACACCCGACCTGGCACAGCGGGTGAGGGGGCCAGCGGGGAATCACACAAGGGTTTGGGCTGGAAGGGGACTTGAAGACAATCTCATTCCACCCTCCTGCCATGGGCAGGGACACCTTCCACTAGACCAGGTTGCTCCAAGCCCTGTCCAGCCTGGCCTGGAACACTTCCTGGGATGGGCTCCCTTCTCCCCGTCGATGGGAGCATCTTTTGCAGATGCCTGCCCGGGTGGGGGGTGCCCACTGTCGGGCACTGAGGCCGTGTCTCCCTCCTGCAGTGCAAGCACTCCCTGGCTGAGTACACGGACACGGCTGCCCAGCTGCTGCGCTACATGGTAAGAGGGTGAGGGCTCCCTGGGGGTGCCAGGGGTCAGTGGGTGCCAGCTGGGGGGGCTGAGTGGCACAGCTGAGGGGTCTCATCAGCAAATGCTCCCTTTTTTTTTAAGTTAAACTCACTGCATTATATTCTTACAAAATTTTAATTTTTTTTCCTTCTCTCTGGCTTGCAACGGCTGTAATTATATTTTATGTTCATTTTTTCTTGCCTTTTTCTGGTCCCTCCACCGGTAGCAGGCTGAGGTAAGTGAGAGCCATGCCCTGACGGGATGAAATTCCCCTCCATGGGGGACAATGCCCGTTTGATTCCGGATGTCTCTCTCTCCAGGACCCGATGGAGCTGTGTGGCCAGCTGGGACTCTGTGCCTCCACCTCGGCACTGTCCCTCCACACACTGCTCACAGAGAAGGTGATGCAGGTCCTGAGCATGCTGGGGGTAAGTGGGGACCGCCCTCCCCCCTCCTCCCAATTCTGCTGTGATCCTTAAAATACATGTGAAGGAGGGGGAATGCCTTACATGGGGGTTGATGGCGGAATAGGATGAGGGTGGCTCTGGGGGAGCTTGGCATGCATCCCACCACCTTGTCCCGACAGGAAAGGGTGGGGAGCACTCCACTGTGTGATGTGTGCCAGTTCACCGTGAAGACAGTCGAGAGCCTCCTGGAGAACAACGTGACAGAGGTGAGACCCACTGCTGCGGTCTGGGGCTGGGGGGGCTGAGACAGGGGGCAAAGGGGCAGCAAGGAGCCGGGGTTTCCCTCTTCTGCCTTGTCCCGGCAGGAGCAACTGGTGAATGACATCGAGAAGGTGTGTTACATGCTGCCCCACGGCGTCATCGGGCAGTGCAAGGACTTCGTCAACTCCTACGGCAAAGCCGTGGTGATCATGCTGCTGGAGGCCACCGACCCCGCGGCCGTCTGCACCATGCTGCACTGCTGCCCCCGCAGCGGGGACACCCAGCCCGGTGAGCTGGCACCCGGCACCGGGGCCCCGGGGAGCGGGGTGTCCCCTCCCCTGGGTGCTGATGGCCGTGTCCTCCAGGGGCTGCCGCGCTGGAGCAGCTGGCGGTGAGCGCGGGCGCCTTCTGCAACGTCTGCCAGATCGTCATCACCTACCTCGACAACGAGCTGCTGAAGAACGAGACGCTGGAGGAGCTGGGCGAGGTGCTGGAGAAGGGCTGCGCGATGCTGCCCATGCCGCTCACCAGCAAGGTGAGCTGAGGGGGGCACACCCAACCCGGCGGGGACACCCCCGGCACCGCGCCGGGCTCACCCCCTCTCTCCCTCCCAGTGCGAGGCGTTCGTGTTGCAGTACGAGCCGGCGGCCATGCGGCTCTTCGTGCAGATGATGGACCCCACCTTCGTCTGCACAGTAAGTGTCCTCGTCCCTGGGGCGGCCCGGATCCAGATGGGCATCTTTTGTCCAAGCCGGGGGGCTGGGAGAGGGGCAGGGTGGTCAGAGGCTGCTCATGGAGGTTTTTTTCCTCCCCCTCCCACCCTTTTCCTTTGCAATGCAGAAAATCAAAGCCTGTGACTCAGGCAAGGAGGATCTCCTGGGCTCGGCCCGCTGTGTCTGGGGCCCGCAATACTGGTGCAAGAACATGGCCACTGCGGTCGAGTGCAATGTAAGTGCTGGCCGTGTCACCTGCCTGGGCTGGCAGCGTGCCGGGGGTCCCTGTGTCCCACTGCCATCCCGCCCCGTCCCTCCTGCAGGCCGTCGCACACTGCCGGCGTCACGTGTGGAACTAGGAGCCATCTCCTCCGCTGGCTGGACTTGCTCTGCCGTTTGGTTCGGGATCCTGGCTCCCTTCCCTTGGGACGTGCCTGCACTCGCGGACGGCAATGGCAGGAGCCAACCGGCCTCATCGCGCCGGCGGGGCTGCGGGGAACCCCAGCGGCCTCGGCCACTTCCTCTTCCACTCCTGGGGCTTGGATTTCCAAATCAGGTTAAGGGACTTGTTAGTATTTTCAGGACTGGGGATTCAGCCTTGACGTCTCTCAGGGTGACTGCAAAATCCCCATGCCCACCTCTACCCCATCTCTATCCCCATCCCCAATCCCATCTCTACCTCTCCATCCCACCCCGAACCACTCGTAAGGCCCAGATCCTGCAACGTGGATCTGTCCCCGTGGGCTGGGCTGGGTTCTGCTGCCCAGATGCCGGCCCCCCACTCCGGGCTGGTGGCAGCCTCACCTGAACATAAAATGAATGAGTTTGGGTGCAAGGATTTCCTTTCACACCCCCCTCCCTGCTGGGGGTCCTGTGCTGACCCAGCTGTGGTGGTGAGGGCAGCGGGGTGCTGGCTCATCCCCCCCTGCCCTATCAGGGGGATGCCTGCAGTGCCTGGTCCTGAGCGTGCATGGGAGCATCCCATCACAAATAAACTCCTCCCGTGAGCCTGGCTGGTTGTGCCTTTCCTCCTTGTGCTCGGGCTGCAATGGGGGTGCGGGTAAACCTGGAGGACATTTAATGCTTCCCCCAAAATCCAAGGTGCAGCAACACCCAGGGTGGCATCTTGTGAAGGTGATGGATTGAGGGGTGAATAAAAGAGGGTTTTATCTTCCAAAGGGGGTTTGGGTGTGATGGATCTGGGGAGGAAGGACAACAGACAGGTTACCCAAAGCCATAGACAGTGTATTTCTGAGTCCCGTAACAGACCGTGCCCCCGACATTCTCCACAAGGTTACGACTGGAAACAAACCCCCAAACAAACAAACCCAAATGCAAGAGAGAAGGGGAAAGAAAAGGGCAACAAAAGACACGCACGAGCACTCCACATCCAGAAGCCCCAGTTATTGTCAGTCTCTTTCAACATTGCAACAAGTTTTGGTAAAGCCAGTGAAATGGAGGAATGTCTTTGGGTTGGGTTTTTTTTTCTTTTTAATTTGTTGGGTCTTTCCTTACTGGAAAGGTGACGTTAATGCCAAAAGGACTCGGTCTTTCCCCACGCTTCCCTGGCCCTCCCCATGCCCACGGTTGAGGTGTGACAGCTGCTTGTCCCCAGCCTGTGCCCGGGGATGCTGTGGCAGCACATCATCCGCATCCTCACTGCACCTTCCGCCCTGTCCAGTCTGGACTCATCAGATTCACTTAGCTTTTCTTTTCTTTTTTTTTTTTTTTTTAGAAAAAAAACCTTTTTTTTTTTTAATAAGAAAAATAAAAAAAAATTTAATGGTTTCATGGATAAATGACAGGCAAGTAAAAGCATTCCGGTCCTGAGAGCTCTCTCCCGGGGCCAAGCTCTCCGAGGCTGCCGGAGCGATCCGCACCGGGTAGCCTGGACTCCTTCTGCAGGGGAAGAGTGGGCCAAGCACCGGTCTCGGGCTGCCCCTGGCCCCCACCACGGCTCCCCCTGGTCTGTGCTTCATCCCCGCCCGCCCCGGCTTGCCTAGAGGAGCGCCAGCAGCACCACCGCTCGTCATAACTCGGTGATCTCCAGAGGGCTCTCCATGATCACCTCCCGCATCTTGTGCAGGGGGGTGGACTTGGCTGACTCGGTGCGGGCATTGTGGTCGCTGTAGCCCCCACAGTCGGCGGTCAGAGTCTCCAGCGAGCGACCCAGCACCTTCTGGTCGTCCTCGGGCAGGCTGTTGAGGTCGGAGGCGAGCAGCGTGCCCGTGCTGCCGTGCACCACGTGGATGCCGTCGGGACCTTTCAGCTCCACCGGCTGCTTGTGTCGGAAGCGCAGGCTGCCCTGGCTGGGACTGCGCTCCTCCTCCTCATCCTCCAGCTCCTTCTGGATCAGCTGCAAAAGAGCCATGGAGTAGGGAATCACCACTGTGGCCACAGCAGCTCCTGTCTTCCCTGACTCCTGCAATGCTAGAGCTCAGCCGGAGGGAAGGACCCTCCTCTTCTGAAGCACTCTCAAGAGTGTGGCGATGAGGATGACCAGGAGATGACCTCCAGCTGGATCACTCTATTCTTGGGTGGATGCCCTGCTCAGGCAGCGGCTGCCAGCTGGTCCTGCAGCCACCCCCAGAGTGGCCAAGGAGGAGTTTGGACCCGGGCTGGAATTTGGGGTTGTATGAGGGTCGAGGGGCAGGAGGGAGACAGGGAAAGAAGATGAAGGAAGGCTGGATGGGGCTGGAGGGGAGGAAGGGCATGGACAGACGGAGAGCAGAAGGGTTGAAAGGCATCTCCCATCCCACTGCTCTCCTCTGCTCTCTTTGCCCCTTGTTTTGCCCCCCATGAAGGGTAAAAGGCCACAGGAGGAGTTGCTTCTCCCCATACCAGCCCTTCTGCACCAACACCCTCCATCCCAACCTTTTTGCCTCAAAAACCTGTGGTTTTGAGGCAAAAATCAGAGGAGCAGAAGGAAGGAAAGTTGACCCCCCACAGCTTTGGCCAGCCTTGGCAGAAATGGGAGCTGATGAACAGAGTCCACCCTGCAAAGAGGGGCATCCTCCCCTGGGGTCAGAAAGACCAAGGGAGAAGGTGCTGCTGGATGCTCAGAGGAAACATGGGGAGTCACTGTGGGGCACCAGCAGTCTGGAAAAACAGTGAAAAAACAGCAGTGGGAACCAGTGGAAAACCAACCTCTGGCTTATTTTGACCAAGCAGAGAGGGGGGGGACCACTGGGTGACAGGTCACAGGGAGTGACCACAGCCTGCAGGGCCAGGAAGACACACTGCATCCCAGAGGGCACAGCAAGCATCTCCCCATGCCCATGCACACCCCTCTACCTCCGAGACCGAGGAGCGGTCCCCCTGACTGGCAGTGGCCTTATGCACCATCCGCTGGGCAAAGAGCTTTTTCAAGCGCATGTAATCATCCAGGACCACCTTCAGGAGAGTGCCCTGGGTGGAGGGGGAGAGACTGTGGGTTATCCAAGGGAGATGGTTTGATCAGAGGGAGGCCGGCCTCATCCCGACATTTTTTGGAGCAACATCACCCTCTGGCACTGCGAACCTGGAAGGTGTAACTGTAAGAGAAGACCCCTTTGTGGACGACGCCTGCCCTCAAACCTCACCTTGATGGGTCCCTCCCGCATGATCTGCCCCAGCTTGGCAATGTTGTCGTACTCCTGGATGGCCGCCCGCAGGTAGCGGTCATCCTCGGGCTTGGCGGCGGAGGGCTCTCTCCCAAAGGTGCCCTGTGGGAGGAGAGAGCGGCTCAGGAGGTGCTGTGGGTGACAGGCGCGGGGACACGGTGTCCTGGCGGGGGCTGTGTCTCACGTGGGTGCGGGCAGGGCTGTTCCAGAGGTCGGTGATCTCGCTCAGGTTCTCTGGCAGGTCATCCTCGTGCTCCGCCTGTGCCGCCAGCTCCATGTTCCTGCAGAAGGGGTCCAGCCACACCGGGTTGGCCCTGCCCGGGGGAAGGAACAGCCATCAGCGCAGGCAGAGTGGCGTTATCCCTAACCCCATCCAGAGCCTGGATGCCGAGGTTGCACTGCCTCCTCCTGCCCTGTGCAGGTATGAATTTGGCTGCTCTGGATCCAGATGTGTGTCAAAACCTGCCTGTCATCTCTGCTTACCCCAAACCTGGCCAGGATTGGCAGAGATGGAGTCACAGGAGAAAGAACAAGATTTTTTAGCTCAGAAAGCTCTCAGAGCAAGCACATGTCCCATGGCCAGTCACACTCCATGCAGAGCAGAGCAGGCAGAGCAGAGCAGAGAGACATCATGTCTCCACCTCCTGGCTCCAAAACACAGGCATCCCTCTCTTGGGGGCAGCCTCCAACCTCAGGAGGTGGCTACTCACCCATCAAAAGAGTACTTGTTGGTGTTTGGCATGTCCATGATGTCCATGAAGCCTCTGTTCCCTGCAAAAGGCAGGGATGGGAGTTACAGGGGGACACTTGGTGGGCTTAGCAGTAAACCATGGGGTGACACTTCTTTATCAGGGAGGGATAAAGAGCAACTAAAAAGGGAGTGAGAAACATGCTGGGATGTGGCTGATCACGCAGAGCCTGATGCTGAGAAAAGCCTCCCACCACCACACCTCGCGGGGCAGGATCACTTCTGATATACACCCCATTATATCCCCCATGTCTCCCTGTGGCCCTCCTCCATGCTCTCCATGCACTCCACTCTCCCACACAACTGGGACACCCCAAACACTGCTCACCAGTGGAGCCAGCCACGATGGCTTTCAATTTCCTTTTGTGCCTGCAAAAGAAACCCAGCCAATCAAGGAGGGAAATAAGGAAGATGCTGGAAAGGAGAAGGACACACAGATTTTCAATAACCCTTCATACAGGGCATACCCCTGTACTAAATAAGGCTGGGGAGCTTGGAGGGGAGAGGTGCTATCAGTATTAAAACTGTGCATTTTGGAGGGGATGGGCAGAGCCTGGGAGTTACTCACACTGTCCGGTAGTACCAGTTCATGAGGATGAAGAGCATGGCAGCCAGGAAGAGCAGGACGGCCAGCACGATGATTGCCATCTAGGACAGACAGAGGCATGGTGGAAACCTCGGGCACAGAGCCAGCACTTGCTGGTGGGCACATGCCCAAAGTTATACGGATAGAACATCTCTCCAGTTACTGATCAGTCCCCATGGGAAGGACACCACCCCACCTGCGAGCAGCACCTCCAACCCCAGCTGGACCCTTACCTGCAGAGCCGACAGGTCATCTGGTGCCCGGGCAGTAATGGCAGGCTGCACATCCAGCACATTGTAGTTCCTGAAGAGATTCCTCAGCTGCTCCTTGTTCTCATCTATCATCTGAATAACCCTGGGAACAGAAGGGTTGCTTGGGCATCTCAACATTACTGAGGGTCCCAAGGGAGCTGGGCCGGGGGCGGGGCCAGGGGACGTACCGCTCCACATCCAGGATGCGGTTGGTCTCCCTGTTCACCACGTGGATCAGCAGCTCCGTCTGGGCAAAGTTCACTCGGCCTTTCTTGTCAACATGGAACTGGGGAGAGACAGCAAGGTCTCCAGTGTGGGAGAGGAGTCTCCTCGTGAGCATGCCCCGAGGTGTGCTCACGTGGCAAGAGACCCTTCAATCATCAGTCTGGACCCTTTCAGTACACCCCAACCTGGAGTGTATCCGTCACCCTCAGAGCCCAGGGATGTCTATGGTTATCCAGGCAGGATTCCCCCAAAGGAGACTTCCCAAGCAGCATGTGGAAGATTACCTACCCCTCAAAGGAACCTCCAAAGCAGATGGTTACCTGCACATCATCCGTGTTGACAATGGCACCCGTGATGTTGGAGAGCAGGCTGATGAACTCCTCCTCGAACTGCCTGACCTTGTCAGGGATCTCATTGATGATGATTTTGACCCTCTGGTCATCCCGCAGGATGTAAATCCCCACAATGGCCGTGTCGTTGTGGCCCACCAGGTCAGAGGCCATAATGTCCACCACAAAGTAGCCGGGGTTATAGGCCGTGAAGAGGTCAAAGGTTCGCAGGATGCCATCAAGAGTTCCTGGGGAATGGATGGTCACGTGCCTGGGATTAGTGACCCCAGCCATGGGGACATCTTTGGCCACGGGGATATCTCTGCCCAAGGCCCCATGCTCCCACAGCAGGCTGAGCACCCACCAATGCTGAAGATGTTGGCCACCTCCTCGGAGTCGTTGGAGTGCTGCTTGATGTAGCGAATGCCCAGGATGTTGTACAGGACCAGGCTGTTATTGCCCACATCGGCGTCCACTGCAACCACTCTGATCAGCTCCGATCCCACTTTGGCGTCGGTGGCAACCCCTTTGAGGGAGAGATGGGAAAGGGACCTGGGGCCAGGCTGGCTCTCGCTGCCTGCTGGATTTTCCTGGAAGTACCTCTGGCTCCTGGTGCCCCCCCAGCCCCTGGCACCCCTTACCCGCTGTATACTCCGACTTGGTGAACTGGGGGGACTGGTCATTGATGTCATCCAGGAAGATCCGCACCTCCTGAAGGGTCAGGTCCCCGCCGAGGTCCCAGAACTGCGCTCTTCCCGCCCTCTGGTCCTGGGGAGGGGACCAGTTCCTCTGGCTGGATGCTTTGACGATGATGGAGTGGTATGGCTCCTTCTCTCGGTCCAGGTCTCTCAAGACCTTCAGCTTCCCTTCTCGGCTCAGCTGGAAGTTGCTCTCCTGGTTCCCAGCTGGGTGCAGAAGGGGGTCCCCAGTTAGGCCCCTCTGGGCTTGGCACTTCCAAAATGCCACCTTGCCCATTGAGCAGGGCAGAGAGGCAGGGAGGAGATGATGAAAATCCTGGGTGAGGGGTGTGTGGGGGGACACAGAGCCGCCATCTCCACACCCACCTGCTATGAAGTAGTAGACGATGGCGTTGGAGCCCTCATCTGCGTCCACCGCTCCGGTGACGTTCCCCACCACAGTGCCTGGCCGCGAGTGCTCGGGAACAGAGAGTGCCTGGTACTGGGGACTATCCCTCTGCCAGAGACCCCAGAAAAGGGAATGTTACGAGCACTGAGATTGCTTTAAATAAAAGCAGACAAATCCCATGGTGGTCCCCACCATGGTGATGCCCAGGTGTGCATGCTCCATCACATGTGCTCGCTGGCATCCCTATCCCTGCATCCCCTGCATCCCACCCCGTTCACCCTGGTGCCTTACAGGTGGCCTGAGGAAGATGGGTTCATTGTCATCGATGTCATCAAGCGCTACCTGCAGGGGCTGCATGGTCTCATAGGGTGGCTGGCCCTGGTCGCAGGCCACGATGATCAGCTGGGGAGAGAGGCAAAAGGGCTGTCCTGGGCAAAACCACACAGGCTGGGAGACATCACTGAGGCAGGGACAGAGAGGACAGCCGGATGGTGGACAATTTTGGGGGCATGTAACAGGGAATTGGGTGTTGGCTCACCAGGATGCAACCCCCCTACAACACTTCATAACCACCCAATTCCTGCTAAGGTGTGGTATCTCCACAACTGTGTCAGCTGACCCCATCCTCACCACATCACTTGCATCCCACCAGCCTCATGCCGGACCCACAGCCTCTAGGCCTGCCCCGGACGCCTGCCCGGCTCACGTTGTACACTGCCTGCTTCTCCCGGTCCAGCCGCATGGCCGTCTGGATCAGCCCGCTGACAGAGTCGATGCTGAAATACTCCCAGTCCTTGTTCCCTGCCCCAGTTTTCAGCAGGTTGTAGAGCACCACTCCGTTGAGACCCTCGTCTTTGTCCGTGGCATAGACCTCATAGACGTTGGACCGCAGAGGGATCTCCTGCTTGCACACACACAGCCCTTCAGCCTTGGCACTGCACGCAAACCCCCTGCTCCCCCTGCCCCTCCAGGCCCCCTTGGTCCAAAATCCATTGGGTTTGGAGGTCAGTAAGCTCACACTACCCAAAACCCATCAGGGGGCTGGCAACACTGAGCCAGTGGCTGGGAAGTAGCTGAGACAGTGTCTTGGTGGCTGGGGACTGGCTGAATCAAGCCTGGCTTCCCAGAAAGAAGAAACATCTTAAATGTCAGCATTTCCAGCCCACGTTTATAAACATGCTCTGCACGCACCACACACGGAATGTTTACTAATTCTGAGTGCTGCTGGGGTTTCTGTTCCCCAAATCTGCCCCATCACCCTGCTTGCATGTATGGAGAGAAGCTGTTTTTGAATGTCCAGCCCCATGACCCAAACTTTTCCACATACTAAATCAAGGTCTTGTTCCATCCCCAGTGGAGATGGAGTTTGGATTTTGCTGCTGATAGGCAGGAGTGCTCCTGAATACACTCTCAACCACGAGATACACTCTCAACCTGAATACACTCTCAACCACTCCTGAATACACTCATGCCATGACCCTGCTTCCTCCCAAGGGATTTACCTCCTTGATGTGCAGGATGGTGCCGTTGGGTGGGCGGATGAAGACAGGGCGGTTGTCATTGATGTCGATGACCTCGATGTGAAGCATGGTGGTCCCCCAAAGAGGGGGATGCCCTTTGTCTGTGGCCACCACAGTCAGGTTGAACCTCTCGTAGGACTGCAGGCGCCGCCGGGATGTGACAAGCCCGGAGTCTTTACTGATCTTGAAAGCCTCTGAGGACAGAAAACCCCCCACATCTCTGGCTCAGGACACTTTGCACCAGATAAATTATGATTAAAAATGAGTATACCAGATGAAGTGCACCCCTCACTGGTGGGAAATCCCTGTCAAGGGTGATGGAGTGGAGCCAGTGCCTGAGGCCAGGACTGTGGATGCTCTCAGGGTTTTCGTGCCATCCCAGCCCATTGCCACATCCTTGTCTCTGGGCTCTACTCCCTGGTCACCCCTGTCCATGTTTCAGTCCTGCCCAGGCTGGCATAGTGGAGCCAGAGGAGTCCATGTGTCTCAGGAAAATTAATGTTCTGTCATTCCCTTCTACATTTATGCTGGCTTTTGCCTGATTTCTGTGATTTCTCCATGTGCAGATATACTGGATTTCAGGCACTAATCACTATCCACCCACACCTGTGCCCTTCAAAGCCTTCACCTAAAGCAGGCAGTGAGTTTGCTCCAAGACACACTGGTGTACATAGAAAGTCCTGCTGGGGTGGGGAAGATGAGCATAAGCCAAGGCTGGGCTGCAGGATGAAGGCAGGCAAAGTCCTAACATCCCACACCATGAGGAACTGGGAACTGCAGAGCAATAGCAAAAGCTCCATGCTTTCAGTATTGCTCCCAGAAGCCCAAACCAGCTGCAGGAGATGGGCTGTAGGCTTGGTGTCTATGACTCCTCCCTCCTCATAACCTTCCTCCCTGGGGAAGAGCCCCTGCCCCCAGCACCTACCTGCTCCAGGACCCTCGATGCTGTAGGTCACCACGCCGTTGTCCCCTTCGTCCAGGTCGGTGGCACTCATGGTGATCACTGATGTCCCCGCCGGCTCATTCTCGTAGACGCTGGTGCTGAACTGGCTCTTGCTGAACTGAGGCCTGACATCGTTGATGTCCAGGACTGTGATCAGCACCTTTGACAAAGCACAGCCAGCTGGGTGATGTGGGGCTGGGGAAGGCTGGGCAGGCCCTGGGGCCATACCCGTGCCGTGACCTGCAGCTCTGCTGCTGGAGCAAGGTGCCCTTCCTGCTATTTGTTTAACTCCACCAGCTGAATTCCTGCCTCCAACAATGGGGGCCGCCGTGGCTGGGGCACCCATTCGTGCCACAGCACTCGCAGACAATAGCGTCACCCTCCCCTGCCCCTCCTGCCGCCGTGCTGTCCCTGCGGCACAAAGTGCCTTGCACCATCCACCCCACAGCTCCTGGCGTCATCTGCTCTTCCTTCTGCCTAACGGCCCCCCAGTCCAGCCACTGGGGAGGAAAGGTGGAGCTTTAACACCTTCTTGCTGGTGACCAGCACACAAGGGGTGGTGGGAGGAGGAGAGCTCTACCTGCACTGAGTTCTCCCGACGGTTACTGGAGACATCCCCAGGGTTGTCCCTGGCCACGGCTGTCAGTGTGTAGCGATCCTTCTTTTCCCGGTCCAGGGCTGACAGTATGTAGATGTCACCCTGCAGCACACAGAGACCTTCAGGTGGACCTCATCTGGCAGAGCTGGTACTCAAGAAGCGGCAGAAGGTGAGGTGTGGGAACAAGGCACAATCTGGAACCATTTCAGCCTCCCCTCTCTTTCCCTGCTCTGTTCCAGCCTCGGTTGGTTCCTTACCGTGTTGGGATTTATCCCAAACTTGCCCTCTCCATCGCTCAGGCTGTACTGGATGAGAGCAAACTGCCCGGAATCTGCATCGGTGGCCGTGACCCTCACGATGACCGTACCCAATGGCACATCCTCAAAGACAGCTTTCTGCAACAAAGGGAGCAGGCAGGACGGGTTCATCCTGTGCTGTTTCAGTGGGCAGTAATCAAGGGCACAGGGTGGCACCCAGGGCTGGGCACAGCCAGACCCCCAACAAGGTGCTGGCACATGGCAGGGTTGACCGTCTTCTCCAAACAGTTCAAGCACAAGCAGAAGGAAGAGAAAGAAGGTGTCCCTGGAGAATCCCCGGCACTGCCCAGCCCCACACACAGAGTTTATTTAACAGCCCAGCTCACCTGGTAGGACGGTTGACTAAAAACAGGATTGTTGTCATTGATGTCGACGATCTGGAGGTACACGGGGATCTCCGCGGATCTGCGGGGAGAGCCGTTGTCGGAGGCTCGGACGGTGAAGTTCAGCCACTGCACCTCCTCATAGTCCACTGTCCTGTTGGCCACAACCTTCCCTAGAAGATGGCAGACCCTGAAATGAGAAACCTGCCCCAGGTCACCAACCTGCCCCAGATTCCCACCTCCCCAGGCCACCAACCTGCCGACTGGTCTTCCAGACAGGCATAACCTTCTGGAGAGAGGTTCAGCAGCTCATAGGTGATCTGCCCATTGGCACCTTTGTCTGGGTCCACCGCTGAGATGGAGATAAGTGTGGTGCCCTGCGTGGCTCCCTCCAGGATCCTCTCAGTGAAATAGGTGACCCCGAAGGGGCGGAAGCGGGGTGTGTTGTCATTGACGTCCAAGACGTTGACTGTCAACTTGGCTGTGGCCATGGTAGAGACCACAGGGGGAGAGAAGAGAAGGAGAACAAGTGAGAAAGAAGAGAAGGAAGGTTGGGAGGAAGGAGGGCTGTAAAGACACAAGTGTGAAACTACAAGAGAGCCAGCTGGTGCTATTTCATCACAAAAAATTGCAATATTCCTCAAAACCACTATGCCTGGAGCATGTGTGTCCCTATGCTGCTGTGGGACACCTGCTCCTGATCTTTGTGTGTTTTCTCACACATGAGCCTGAATTTACCCATAGTGGGGTGGCAAGATATGATAGGAATGGTAATGAAGAAATGAGTGTCTCTCATGGTAAGGTTATGGGCACACAGTCCTTTCCACACCCACTGCAGCCCTGGGACGTCTGGGATATTCTCTAAAGGACTCCTCAGGGGAGAACCTGAACCTGATGGGAGCTGGTTCAGGACTGGTCCCACTGGAAATGTTGCTGGTCAGGACGGAGAGGAAGGTGGGAGAGCTGCTGATCATCCAGAAGCTGCACTGGTGCCTGGGAAGGGCTGTGCCAGTCCCTGTCCCCTCACTGCCTGGGCAGAGCCCCTCCTTACCGTTGGGCACGCTGACCGAGCGGTCGATGACTTCGCTGGCGTTGTCATGGACAGAGATGGTGACCTCGTAGGTGGCCACTAGTTCACGGTTGAGGGGAGTTTTGATCTTCACAGCTCCTGGGAACCCCAAAAAGATGGATGTCACAGGTTGCCCCCACCGAGGACCCTGCGCAGGGCCATGTGTACCAGCTGACTGCTGCACCATGTGCCACGCTTGTTCTCCTGCCTCTCCAAAGGCTGAATGAGGAAAACACTTGAGAGCTACACGAAGAAACAACTGCTCTCTCCCTGCTCTCCGTCTCCTGCCTTCTTGCCTGTTCCACACAGTGTCAGCTGGGTAAGGGTTCCAGTTGTGCATCCAGGAGGGGTTTGGGAGCAGCTGTTGCTGCTCCCCTGCACAGCCCCATCCACCTGAGCTCAGCATCTTTAACAACCTTGTCCTGTGTCCTTTCCAACAAGGGCATTTTTCTTTCCTGGATCAGCTTTGTGCTTCTAAAAGAGATGCGGGGAGCTCCTGGCTCTCCTTCCCCAGAGGGGCCCACCACCTACCCCGGAGTGCCCCCCTTGCTCCCCCAGTGAGGGTGCTTGGGTCCAGTCTACCAAGGCTGAGCAGCCCCCGGCCCGCAACAGAGGCCATTTCTGCCAATGGAGATGGGTGAGATGGAGGGAGGCAATGGGTGGCACGGAGACAGAAATGAGCACAGAACCAGAGACAAACCTGGCAGGCTGCGTCCCGGAAAAGAAAGCAAAGTTAAGTCAGTCAGACAGGGAAGACATGGCAGGGTGAGACAGGGCAGCTGGAGGAGGACAGCAGGGAGGCAGGAAAGGAGCATCACCTCCCTGTACCTCAGACACCTACCTCCAGGCAGAGAAGAAGTAGAAGGAGAAACGAGGAAAGGAGTCCACACCGCCCGCGCCACCCTTCCTGCTCTCCTACCTGTCCTAAAATCCACCGTGAACGCTCCTTGCTGTTCGGGCACCAGCGCGTCCGTGTCATCGCGGGCCACGATCCCAAGCAAGTAGTACTCCAGGCGAGGGTGGAGGTCCCTGTCGATGGCGGTCACCTCGGCCACCACGGTGCCAGGGGGAGCCGACTCGGGGACACTGACAGTCTGGATGGGGTTGATGAACTCGGGCCGGCAGTCATTGATGTCGTCGATGACGATGCTGACGGTGGCGGTGCCCGAGAGTGCTGGGGTGCCCTGGTCCACGGCCACCACCATCAGCCGGTAGGCATCGCGCTCCTCCCGGTCGATGGTGATGTTGGCCACGCAGATCACCCCCGTGGTGGCATCAATCAGGAACCTGTCCTGGCCACCACCCTCAATACGGTAATCCAGCTGTTGGTTGAGGCCACTGTCAGCATCTGTGGCTGTCACCTGGAGGACGGAGAAGCCTGGAAAGGTGGGACACAGCCCTCTCAAGGGAGGGTTGGAGGGCAGAAGTAACAAGCAAGTCCCAAGGCAAGTACCATCAAGCAACATGGGCAGCCTCAATTCCCAGATTTTCCCTTTGACCCCGTCCTGGTCAACTGTGTCATTGGGAGCTGGATCTTCACAGTCCCAAGGGGACACCCAGGTCACCCCAATTCCCACCCTCACAACCAGTCCTGACCTGGGGGGCTGTTCTCCAACAGCCGTGCCGTGATGGATGCCGGCTGGAAGACAGGGCGGTTGTCATTGTCATCCAGGATGGTCACTGCCAGGCTGGCAGTGCTCTTCAGCCCTCCCACATCACAAGCCACCAGCGTGAACTCCAGGTGAGGGTCCAGCAAAGCCTCTCGGTCTATCACACCACCGGGCTTCACCGAAACCACACCTGGAGAAGGGAAAAAGCCTTGTGGCAGACCACATGGGGACCTGGTGGCCCTGGGCTGGGGACAGACCAGCTGAGCCACCCCACCTGTCCTGTTGTTGATAACAAAGAGGTCCAGGGATGCCTTCAGGAGCTGGTAGGTCACCACGGCATTGCTGCCCTGGTCAGCATCCAGAGCTAGGATGGGTCCATTGAGCACTGTGACTGGTGTCCCTGGATGAGATGAGAAAAGCATTAGGGAGGGTGGCAGTCCCCTGTGGGGCCCCCCGTCCCTCTCCCACCCTGGTGACACATGAGGGACAGCAATGAATGGATGGAGGAGGTGACAGTGCGGGGCCTCGCGGGGTACGAAGCACGGGGGGGTGGCTGCTGCAGCCTTGCAGACCGACTCGTGAGGCCCAGGAGAGGTGGTGGGACATCCAGCTAAAAGCAAACAGACAGACACATCCATCAGATGGGTGGCACTGGCACCCTGCCACCGAGGGTGTCACCTGGAGGCACCCAAACCCTCTGCTCAATGGCGGGACAGGATACCTAAGGTCTTGGAGCAGGGAGCAATTTAAATGGCAGGAAGGCGAAACAAAATAAAAAGAATAGTGGTTTTAGCTCTTTGTCTGGGAAATATCTACCTGACCAGGCTGGACATTTTAAAAAATCTCTAACCCCTGGAGCAAGGCAGTTCCAGGTGATGGAGAGATGACAGCCCATCCTCTTCAGGGATATTGGGCAGGTGGGTGCCCTCAAGGCTGCCCCCAGGGCTCTGCTCAGCCCATGGGCACCTGTTGCAGCTGAGCAATTCCCAAATGGGGCCGATTTCTGACCTGTGCCAGGAATGGTTTCCACAAGGAGCATGGACCAAAGCTACAGTCTCCTCAAGGCTGATCAAGGCACAAGCTCCTCAAACTCAGCGTCCCTGTCCCACTGAGCTGCAGCCCTGCCCTGCTTCAATGTCCTGTCTCCTTCGCCATGGCCAGAGGAGACACCTCCCCTCATCCAGCCCTAAGGCAGTCTCTGGGAGTCACACAAGGGAGTGAAGAGAGACCTACCAGGGGGCGAATTCTCCATCACCTCAGCCTGATAGGAGCTCTGGGTGAAGAGGGGGCGGTTGTCATTCTCATCTGCTATGGAAATGACCAGCAGGTCAAAATCCTAAAGAAAAATTGGGACAAGAGGGTGATGACCATAATGTCCTTTCCTTGAGCTCACCTTCCCCCTCTCCCACCTCTAGTCAAAGCTGCATTCCCTGGACCACCCTTGAAGGTGTGCAGAGACCCCTCACCCTGGGGCAGTCAGCCAAGGGATGCTCCACTATCATTGTGGTTGTTCAGCTCCCCAGACCAACATTGTCCCACCTTCCGTGACGTCCACTGCTGTTGCATGGAGTCAACAAATGACTTCGGGCTTGCCCTAGATCCTACTGGGGATGGGGCTGCAGCCCCCTCCCTGTGATCCCCAGATCCCTTCTGGGGATGGGGTTGCTATCGGAAACACTGTGGGTAAAGGCACTGCTTGTTTTTGGCCATGGCAGGAACCCCTTTTCCCACACTCCCTCCCATCTGCACCGCTGGAGGTCCCGGCAGCATCCGTAATTACCCGCCTGGCATTGCGTATGTTCTCAGGGTTGTCCTTCACCGTGATGGTCAGCCTGTACTCGGCCACCCGCTCCCTGTCCAGCGGGCGGTTCACGTACACAATGCCACTCTACCAGGAAAAACAAGGGAGAAAACACCACATGGGATGTGAGGAATGCTTCCTAGGGCATCTCCTGCCAGGACAAGGATGCCAGGCAGCACACCTGGGTTCCCACCCTCCCTATCCCAGCATCCCACCCCCCGGGCCATACGGTGCTGTTGATGTAGAAGGCATTCTCTGTGTTCCCTGCCGTTATGTCGAAGGTCAGCAGGGCGTTGGGGCCCTGGTCCGCGTCCCGGGCGAGGACACGGGTGACGAAGCTGGAGACAGCAGCGTTCTCGCTGAGGGTGAGGTTCATCGGGAGGTTCAGGAGCACGGGGTCGTTGTCATTGATGTCCAGCACACGAACACCCACCAGGATCTGCCAGGGGAACAAGCAGGGCAGGCATGTGGCACTTACTTACACCCCTCCCATCCTTTTCTTGCCCTCCCCAGGCAAGAGGTGGGCTTCCCCACTCAGCCCAGTATGGAAAGGACTAGGGACAAGGAGAAGGAGGTGGAGGGGAGGAGAACGAAGCCAGAGACTAGAGGGAAGGAACTGGGCATGGGGGACAGCAGGCTACAGTCCCCTGCACCAGCCTGGGGCACTCACCGTGGAGCTGAGGGGAGGCACTCCCCGGTCCCGGGCGGCGATGGTGAGGTTATAGAAGGGGATGTTCTCGCGGTCCAGCTCAGCATCCTTCCGCACCCGCAGCTCTCCTTCCACCGGGGAGATGACAAATTCCCCTGCCAGAGACAGTAGGGCCCTGGCTCTTACTGTGCCTTGGCTCCCCAAGGGAGTGGCTTGTTTGGGATCTGGGGCACCATGGCAGGTCTGGGGACAAACCCATGTCCCTTTACTGCAGGTATAGGAGGATTGTGACAGCTGGTGACTGTGCTGGATGCACCCCAGGTACCAGCAGGAGCAGGGGATGGGGTGAATGGCCAAATAAGAGGTGCCCGTCCCTGTTTTCTGGGCCTTTCTGAAGATGCCAACAGCCCCTCCATGCCCTGGGATGGCCAGAGCAGGATGGGCTACACAGCACAGACACACCACAAACTGAAGGGCCTCGTCCTGCTTGTTCTGGGTCAGCTGGGAGATGGGATTGGGCTCTGCCTTCCAGATCCCCTGGACCGAAGTCACCACCCCCTTCACAGGGGGGCAGCCAGATATCCCCATGGTTAGGGATGCCCCCTGCTCCTCTGCCATCTGCTGGTGGAGCTGTGAGTGCTGGTGAGCAACTCGGTCCCCAAACACCCTGCAAACCCTACAGGGACTCGGGGATGGGGCTCAGATTCTCTTTCTGTGCTTTGTTTTTTTGCCTTTTTGATTTCATTTTGCCTTTATTGTTTAGCAGATTTCCCCCTTCCCTCCACAAGTCCCAGCCACTCCCTGTCCAGGCACGAACAGGTTAAGTTTCCTGTTGCTTAAAACAGGATTTCCTGGTGTTGACAGGCTGAGCAGGGAGGGAGGATTGCTTTGCTGAAGCGCTTCCGCCCCGCGCTCCTGCAAGCCAGGCTCTTCCACGGGGCGGCCAGCAGGAGAGGCGATGCCCTGTGTCCCCACTCACCGAGTGGGTCCCCAGCAATGATGCTGTATTCCACTTGTCCACTGGGTCCTGAGTCCCCGTCATGGGCCAGGAAAGTCCAGACACGAGGGCCGGGCTGTCCCTCGGTGACATCGAAGGGACCCTCGTAGGGCCGTGGGAAGGTGGGACAGTTGTCGTTGATGTCATTGAGGTTCACCAGCACCTGCAGTCAGGGTGAGAAGGATGAGGGTTGTGAGAGGAGACGGATGGAAGGGGAAGACCACCCCGCTGGCCGTGAGCATGGGAAGCCATGGATGGGTGACATGACAAAATACCTCCTGTATTTCTGGCTCTTCTGGGTTCACCAGACATCTAGCTCACAGCTCAGAGATTCAAACTCAGTGATTCCTGACCATGCCCATCCTGCAGCCACGCTACAGAACTCCAGCTGCACACTGCTAAACCTCTGGGCCATACACCACGGTGGGGAACTCAGTGCAAAAGCCCAGTGTCCTCCACATTCACGTCCAAGCAGGACAGACAAAACCACAGACATGAGTTTGGAGACACCTGCACACTTGCTCACTCCTTTTCCTCCAACAGATACTTAATTCCTAATGCTGAGCAAACTTTGAAAAATTGGCAGGTTGCATCCTTTTTCCAACAAAACCACCACCACCAATGGTGGTACAGGTGGTTATGAGAAAGACACTGCAAATGAGGAGTTTTCTGATCTCCTGGGTTAATAGTGAAATCCACCAGATGGACATTTGTTGCTGGTTAAATCTAATCTTTACAGAGAGTATATCCAAGTTTCTGCTCCGTTTCCTAGCAGTGGAGAAAACAAACCCTGGCATGTCTTATCAGGATGATAGACTTCCCATCACTGGGGATCTCAAATAATCCCTAAATCTCCTCCTAAAAGCTGTGTTTTCATATGTTGCTGGCACAAACTCCTTGGGCAATGGAGGGGGGGTGTTTCCTATCTTTTCTGGCTTCAGTGCTTGTTGCTGAAGGGGTTTCCAAGTTCGTGTCTCTGCTTGAGCCAAGTACAGGGGAAGCTCTGCCTTCGCCTGCAGCACATGGCAACTGCTGCCTTCGCTGCCTGCAGTTAAACCCTGGGTCTGTCCTGGGCCAGGAAGTCATCTCCAGCAGTATCAGACGCCCAAATCTGAAGGCTTCACCTTTGTCCAAGCATGGAGTCCCACTGCCAGGCTTGTGGGGACAGATTTTATGCATGGAAATCTCCCACACTGGTATCTCCCGTTCAGTTTTCCTTTTTTATCCCCTTCACACAAAAGAACTTATCTCCTTTTGGGGGATTACAAAACCTGTGGCTCAATATCGGGGTGAGGTACAGTGGTCCATGGCAATCAAAACAGAAGATTTAACCCATCCCTGACACCTGCAGACCACCAAATCAATCTGGGCATGCTGTACAATTTGTCAAATTTTGGGTTTTGTCACAAAAATAATCAGTGTACTCAATTTCTGCAAAATGTTTGCTTTGGAGCTGCTTGCCCGCCCTCCCCAGTGTTTGAACAGTGCACTAAGTTCAGGTCACCATGGCCCAAGGAAAACAGAAAGAGCTACAGAGAAAAGTAACATAAAAATGACTAGAGGCTTTAAATAACCTCCTCACAAGGAGGGAAAAGGGAATTTTAAAAGCACATATATAACCACAGAAGATAAAGATGAAGCTGAAATTAATGCTATAGCAATGCTTTACTACCTGCTGTCCCTTCAAGCAAGAAGGACCAAGAGGACATCTCAAGAAAACACAATGCAACTTAAAAGGAATTCCAGGGATTTCTCTATGTCTTTGCAAGACCTAATACCTGGGCTTACTAACCCATAAGTGTCCATTGTGCACGACCCAGTTTTAAAACCCCCCTGAGGGAGCAAAGTGACAGCAACTGGGCAAACTGGCCACAGCTGGGAAAAGCAACTGGTGACCACTGGGAAGGAGATGTGAAACTGCTCACAGAGCAGGAACTCCTTGACCCCAAAGAGGCCACAGTGTCGCAACCCCCCATCAGCTCCTTACTGTGGTGGTCGATGTCAGCCGGCGCGAGACGATGGGGCACTGGTCGGTGGCGGTGACGATCAAGGTGTAGCGCCCATGGCTGATCTCATAGTCCAGCTCCTTCATCGTGCGGATCTCCCCCTGCAAGGACAGGGGAGAGCAGCTGGGAGTGAAGGGAGTGGGACAGGGACACGTCTGTAACGGGGCCGGCATCTGCACTGACCGTGGCATTGTCAATGTGGAAGGTACCCAAGATGTTGCCTTCGGTGATGGCATAGGCCACCGTGCCATTGGGACCCTCATCCTGATCCAGGGCCTGCACAGTGACCAGGGTGGCGTTGAGTGTGGAGGGACCTTCGTCAAGGGTCACCTCGTACAGCTGTTGCCAGAAGGCGGGAGCATTGTCGTTCTCATCCAGGACGGTGACAAACACCGTGGTGGTGGCCTGTGGGACACGAGACACCGCGTTAAGCACTGTGGAGGCATTTGTTGGGCAATCTCTGGAGTTGGCTGGGAAAGGCTGGATCTGTCAAGGTCAATGACCAACAGGGACTCAACAGTACCAAGAGACACAAACAGAGTGCAGGGCTCCAAATGAAATGAGCCACGGCTGCAGACGCACTTCCAGGTAACGGTTGGGTACAGAGATAAATGTACTGAGATTAAATCACACCTTTGTTCCCAAGCAAAGCATGTCTCTATGGGATCCCTCCTCTTTCCATGGTTTACCATTGCTGGCAACACCAGGGAGCAGCCCAGGGCACAGGGAAAACCAGAGGCTGAACCCCACTGTGCCTCCCTGTCTTTGCAGAAGGCACATGTGAGTCCTCGCCTTGCCACTGGAGACACCGAGGTGGTTATTAACAAGTGTGGCAATACGGATGGAAAATATCTGGAGACAATGCTGCCATGGCTCAGGGGAGGAACAAAACCGAGCACCTTGGACAACCGGACTGACCTCCCACGGTCCCACCACCTCCCTGCTGACCACAATGTCACTGCCAGTCAGGCTCAGCCAGATCTGAGCCTCTTCCAGCTGTCCCTGGCCCTGCACAGGCACCTGGATGTGCTGGCTGTCTTCCGCAGGTGTCACCCCACCTGGGGATGGGGACATGACAATGGCACACCACTCTGCCTAAGGGCTCAGCACAGAGGTGTGAGCTTGGGACAATAAACCATTTTCTTGGAGTCTCTGGACTTCATGCCTACACCTTCCCCCAGCAACAAATTTCTTCCAGCCAGCCAAGGGTTACATTTTGGCAGGAGCATCACAGCCGTGTTTGCTGTAAAACCACAATGCCACACGGTAATTAGGCACTTTTCTATTTCCCTGCACGGTCCGGATTCAGAGCAGGCAAGCAGCAAAGTTTCCTGCGGTTTGCAAAACTCCACATGTCTCCGGGCTCCACTTTCCGGGAAAGCTGACTGGAAATGAGGCAGCTCTCAGCTGCAGCCAGAGATTTTGTTGATGCCTTAGGAATTTGAAGAGAAGCTCCAGGAGGAGTTATGTGTCAGACCACGGGGCTGCTTTGCTATTTCAGGGCAGAGTGTAAATAGGCTGTGGGAGGGGGATGCTTTGCTCCCATTTCTTTGGGGAAAGCTCCGTTTCCTTTTCCAAGTCGGCATTGCTCTGAGTTACGCTTCCCTGTACCTGCCTCCCGTTCATCCCAGGAGAGGTTCTCCCTCCTTAATCCTCACAAACACGGGAAAAACAGTACTTGCAAGTAGAGTAATTACAACCCGGCCCAAGGAATCAGTTCCTGCTGGGAAAGGGATGGAGACCAGCACCCACAAGTCCCTTGGCACGGCGAGCATCCTCGTGAGCACCCCAAAAATGGAGGCAGGGGGACCAGCTGGTTCTACGTGAAGCTCTAAGGGAAGAAACCCAGCAAAGGCACCCACTGCCCGAAGAGGTGGGGTCTGAAGTGATCCCCACCCGCGGGTGCTCCCGCCCGCAGCTCCCTGCAGCCTCTCACCTCCGGGGGGTGCTCGCCGTTCTCTCCAGCGCTGCGCGATATCGCAATGAAATTTCCTGTGTGTGCAAGTCCGGCTGTCGCTGCGGGGCTGCTCAGAGCGTGCGGTGGCTCCGCAGAGGCCACCTCTCCCCGGTCACCCCGCCACTATGGGGGCAGCGTCCCCCCGAACCGGGCTGCTCCTGGCTGCGCTCTGCCTGCTCGCTTCCCACGGTAAGCTCCAGCTCGCTTTCCTCTCCTCCCTGCCCGGAGAAACTCTCCTCACTGGGACACCGTGTTCGCCTGCCTGGGGCTGTGCCTCGGCACAAGGAACTTGGGGTGTTTGGGGCGTTATTTATTCTCTTCCCCTGTGATTCTGCTGTGTGGGGGATCAAGCCAGTGTTTCCCACGGTGCTGGTTGTGCTGGGGTAAAGGGGCCAGAGGGGAACTGCTGTTCTAAAACTCTGAGACTGTTTTTTTCTTTCTTCCTCTGCTTTGATCTAACATGCGTGGAAGGAAAGCAGCCCCCTGTCCCCGCCAGCCTCCCGCTGGAGATCCCCGGCTGGAAAAGCTGCTCCGTTCCCGCACGGCACTTTTCCCTGGCACTGTGGGGGTCCCCGGCTGTGCCACGGTGAGAAGACCCTTCCAACAGCCCTGGGGGAGCGGAGAGAGGGGATTTGTGCGAGGGGGGCTGGAATGCCCCCTCTAAGGATGCTGCGCTCCGCCAGGATGTGCCGGGCAGCTTCTCCGGGTGGGCAACCAGCCGTGGCCAGGGCCACCGTGAGTGGCTGCCGAGGTCCCCTTCCCCGGAACGAGCGCTTCCCAGTGCTGGAAGCTCGCTGGCTACTTATCAGGGGGATGCTTTGGGAGGGGGCTGCTTCATGCCTGACTCCGCACCAGCCCTGGCAGGCAGCGTTTCCGTTCGGGGCTCCGGGGCCAGGCAGTGAAACAGGGGCGGTGGCATTAAAACCGCGGTTCGACTCGGGACGACTCAGAAAAGGAAGCTGGGACGGACCCTCCCTGCCCTGCGCAGGCGGAGGGTGAGCATCGGGCTTGGCTTCACCCTCTCTCCCGGGACAAAGTGACTGCTTCCAAGATTTCTGCCAGCGCATCTCCAGGAAGAAAAGATGCCCAAAGACGCCCCACTGCAATGGGGCCGGAGGTCCCTTCTCCTCTCCTATGGGACAGCAAGGCTGGTGTGGATTGAACCACGTTTTGCTTCTCATCCGAATCTCGGCATCAGGGAGCAATTCCCAGCATCTCCACAGGGATTTCAGTTATTTCATTTATGCATCTGGGGTGCTGGAACTGAACTTCAGGCCTTCTGCAATGCAACAAGCTTGGATGCTGATGTTCAATGTGAGACTGGTGCCAGTGGAACCGAGCTTTGCGCAACCCTGCGCCTGCCAAAACTTTCTAAACCCCTGGCTAATTTTGGCAGGGACTGATGGAGAAGTAGCCTCAGTGACACCCAGCTTGGGGATGCTGGCAGCAAGGTGGATGGAGAAGTGGCGCCTCTTCACCCAAAGGATGGCAGCTGAGCTGGGCTTTCCAAAATCCCATTTCAAGTGCTGTCCCTGGGCCAGGGCTGTGTTGGAAGACAAGCAAGGCAGGATCCTCCGGTGGGAGCAGCGGCTCCCAGCTGCTCCCTCCACTGCCTGGCTGATGGGTACCCCCACTGCTGGTAAGCCATTTGTCTCCTGGGGTGCAGGAGATGAGGGCTATTAACATGTGTCAGGCATCTTCAGCAAGTTTTTTCTCTCCTCTTTCTTTCGTGCTCGAAGTACTCCTGCAGAGCTATGGATGGCCCTGCACATCTCACCTGGCTGATAACTCTGAAGCATCATGACAGCACAGTGACTATGGGGCTTGGCGCACTTTGATGTGAGCCTGTTACAAGAACTCCCAGAAGAGGAAAAAGCAGAGCTCCTTGCTCCTGCTCTCTCCAGCAGCCCCTCCTCTGCAACAGGTGAGCCCCTCCAAAGGCTCCATCCCTGCTCCCTGCAGATTTCCTCGGAGTGGAAAGAGGTGGCCTGATGTGGAAATCATATCTGTCAAGCACGAGTGCAGATCAAACGCCTGCTTGCTAGGGCCAGGGACCAAACTTAGGAGAAGCAACCAGCAGAGGCTTTTGGTCACTGACCCAGAATTCGGCGTGAAATCCTGATTTATTTAAGCTGTTGGTCGGTGAAGCAGTACAGGTTTCTGCACTTTTTTGCGTTTCTGTTTTGTTTGAAAGCAGAGTTCCCAGGTGTCAAGAGAGGCAGCGATGCCAGCACTGGGATGTACCAACACTGCGCTGGGCTCTGCGCCGCACCGATGCAACACCACTGGCTGGAGATGAAGTTACTGAGGTGCCAAAGAGGAAAAGGGGCACTTGTGGTACCTGCTTGACACCTCCTCTGTCTTCACCAGATGGTGACAAGACAACAGCTCTCAGCTCAGCCCTCAACTGGTCCAACCAGCTGGAGATGCGCAGAGATGGGCATCTGGCTTTATTCTGGCATTTGCCAGCAGCTCTGACTTCAAAAGGAATGGTTCAGTTGGGGTGTGGACGGAGCCAAGCCTGGGCTCTGGGCATGGAAGAAGCCCAGGAGATTAGGATCCATAGGCTTTAGTATAAAGACACCACCAGAAGATGTTTCCTCTGGGCTCCATCTGGCATTCAGCATGTGTTTGAAGCCTCAGTAATCTTCGGGAGGGAACACCAGCTGCCCTGGCACTGCTCTGGGCTGTACCGTGCCTTGCCAGCTGCTTTCTCCTCCACTCAATGGCTTTTGAGAGCCTTCCCCCACTCCGGAGAAGGAAGGGAAGCCTGTACTGCCGAAGGTTGCACACATGGTAACCTCTGCCCCTCCCCGAAAGCGTGGGCTGCGCTGACTTTCCATCCAGACGGTTCCCATCAAGCTCTGGAGGTGGAGGCTGGATGGTTTAGCAAGGCAGAGCTTTGCAAGCTCTGCGGGGTTGAGCGGGACGGCCCTACTTCTTTTGAGGGGAGTGTGTGGAAAACAAAAGACTCCTGCAGATACTTTTGGAAGGTGTTGGAAGTGTGGCTTCCTCCAATAGAGCCCTGGCTTCCCTTTCTCTGGCTCCCAGGAGACCCCCGATGTGAATGGGGCACTTCCCCTTGCAGCAGGTATCAAGAAACACATCTGAGGTGCCTTTTGTGTTCAGTGCTTCGGCAAGGAGGTGGGGGACCCACTCTGCTGCCTGCCAGAACCCATCCAGCCTGGCCATGCATCCTGGCCCCAGCAGCACCCATGGATAAGGAGAAGTCAGGGCTTGAAAACAAGAGTGAAAGAGGCAATGTGCAGCTCAAGCCACACAAACCTCTGCCCCAGAGCAGCTCCGGGGACGTGCTGCTGCACGTGCTGTGGGAAGCAGGAAGCAATTAGCTGGAGTGGTCAGGCAAAGGTCACACCATCCCTGGCTCTGGGGACTCCTGGGCACTGCTTCAGAGCAGGGAGTGCAATGGGGCAGATCTCCTTCCCAAAGCCTCCCTCTCTCTGCAGAGCACCCTCGGGCAGGGGTTCAGGGGCTTCATGGCTGCTCTTGCACCCTCACGTAAGAGTCAGAGATAACCAGGAGGGGTGCAAGGCACGTTTTTGGTTTCACTCTCTCCAGCAGAGCTCCGTGCCAGGGAGGTGACACAGTGACTCCACTCCCAGGAGGAGGATGCTCTCTGGGTGGCCCAGCAATGGGAAGCCTCTAGCCTGGCTGGATGCTTGCAGGCAGGCACATCACGCCTTGCCTGTGACTGACGCCCTCTTGATATAGCAAGCGAAAAACCTCAAAGCGAAACGTGGCAGAGCTAATGGCACAACAGGATGTTACCAAAATAAAAAAGCATCTTGTCCTTATAACATCTTCTCTGCTGCAAACCAGCCCCAGAAACCTCTTTTCCACAGTAATTTAAAGTAAATAAACCCAGAATCTGCTTTTTCTCCAGCTTTTAAAGTGATATTTGCACTTCTGCAAACATGAAGGAGTGGCAGGGCCAGAGCACCAAAACCTCTCCTGTCTTTGCACTTCTCCCTGCCCTCATGCACAGCTCCCCTTGCCCACCAGTACCCCCCACCCATGTGCTGGGAAAAGACCAGCAATGCTGCAGTGTGCCCCTTGCTCCCACTTCTGCCAGGCCTCCTGCCCACATTCCAGAATTTCTTTCTGAAAATCGTTTTCATTTCCAGCAGCTCCTCACTGTCAGCATCAGCCAGTTCCCCCTTCTCCTCCCTGGGGGATGAAAAACAAGCAGGGTGGGACCTGCTCCCCGCCTCATCTGTGGGAGAAGGGGGGGGCACTGCTCCTCCTAGAACTTTTCTGTTTGTTTTTGCTCCTTTTATTTTTTTGCAGCTGGCTCAGCAGTGCTTGTGTTTCCTCCTTCACGAGGAAGCACGAAACACAACCTGCTACCTTGCTTCTCCTCATCCTCTGCATGCTTTGCCTCCCTGCCCCACACCTCTGCTGGCCCCAGGGAAGCTTCTGCCTCCCTGCTGCTGATGCTTAACTGTATTTAAAGCATGTCTCTCCTCGGGAGTTGATTTCTAGGGTGAAGTTGTGCTCCCAGCCCCGCTACAGAATCCTGGAATGATTTGGGTTAGAAAGGACTTAAAGACCGTCTAGTTTCAACACCTTCCACTAGACCAGGTTGTTCAGAGCACCATCCAAGCTGGCCTTGGACACTTCCAGGGATCCAGGGGCAGCCACAGCTTCTCTGGGCACCCTGTGCCAGGGCCTCACCACCCTTTGCCAACATTGGTGGGGGGGCATGCAGTGCTTGTTTAGGGAGTTTTGCTACAAACTGAGGTTAAACCCAGGCTCTGACTCGGTGCCTTCTCCCCTGCAGGAGGGGCAGCAGCTTTCCTGATCACCACCCCGTACTCGCTCTGCATCTGCCCTGAGGGCCAGAACGTCACCCTGACTTGCCGGATCAGCGGCCCCCTGGCCGAGCGCCACGACCTGCTCTACAAAACCTGGTATTTCAGCAGCACGGGGGACCAGAGCTGCTCCGACAAGAGGCACATCCGCAACGTCACCGAGAAGGAGCTGCACCGCGACCTCAGCAGGCACCACGAACTGCCGGGCAACAGCTCCCAAAAATCCCACCTCGGGCAGCAAAGCAGCCACCACGGTGTGGAGTTTGTCCCTGACCACCACGGCGCCTTCCACATCGTGGTGACGAACCTGACGCTGCAGGACAGTGGGAATTACTGCTGTTACGCTGTGGAGGTCAGGCGGGAAGGTCACAGCAAGCCCCACACCAGGCAGGTGGCTCACGGCTTCGTGGAGCTGCAGATCCAGCAAGGTGAGGGGGGCAGGGGGAGCCCTTGCCAGCCCTGCATCCATGCCAGGGCAAAGTGCCAGAGAAGGGGTGGTGGAGAATGCAGCACTGGGGCTGGGGAGGCAGCGTGTGCTGATGCTGAAAGTGCAGGGCACGTTCCAGAAGTCAAAGAGCAGCAGATGTTGAAGGTTTGAATTGGAGCTAGAGAGCAATGAAACACTGGGAAAAAAAAAGAAAAAACTTAATAACTCTAGAGGCTGGAATGCAATCAAATCCATGGTACATAGTTTCACTGATCTTCATCAACCTCTTTCTGGCAGAGAGGAAAACAAGCCTCAACTTAAAAGGAGCTGGCTGGTGGTGCAAGCCTGAGTGAGGGCTCACAGATAACCTTGGGACAGCAGCCCAGTGGGAGAGGCATGAGGGAGGAGAAGGCATCTCCTGGCCTTGATTTGCAGCATTAGATAGTTTTTCTTTTAGACCAAAAAAAAGAGGCTGCACGGCCAGGGATGGAAAAGGGGATGCCATAGGGAAAAGGGGCTTGCAGCAGGGATCTCAGTGAACACCTCCCAGGATTAAACTCCTGCTTTGGGGTGCTCTGGGATGATGTTCTCAATACAAGGAAGAAAAGGCAAGGACAGCCAGCAGGTTGGGAGTTCTGTGGGACCTGAGGGAATCCCCTGAGGTGTAACACGCTTTTCTGTTCTCTTCTGCAGGCAAAGGAGGACTTCAAAACTGCACATTTCATACTGCCACCAGCAAAGGTAAAGGGAAAAACCCCTCTTGCCAATGTGCTGCTTGCCATCCTGGCCCAAGCATTCCCTAGGGATCACTGCAAACACCCCAGTGTCCAGATGCAATCTCACAGCCGGGTGTTGGGAGGGTGGTTTCCAGTGCTGTTCCAACAGGGTGTGCATGACAGGTGCATCCTCAGGCTAAGGAGAGCCTTCTTTAGCCCATCACCTGGACATGACTGTCCTGAAGCCCATGGAGATCATTCACCCTGTTGTTCTAAAGCACCTGAGCCCCCTCCGAGAACACAATCGGGGATTTAGCGGCTGCTGCCACGAGCAGATGGGAAGGGACAGAAAGATAAAGAGTTGCAGGAACCTCTTGCTACACCCCGAGCCTGGACCACCTCTGCCTCAAGCAGGGGAAACCCAAATCTTGCTTCAGTGCTCAAGACAATGTGGGGCACCCCCAGAGCTGTGTCTAGACATGGAGATACCCACACTTCACTGTGCAGCTGGTTTCTTGCTGGGTCGCTCTGTCTACCCCCCTTTGCTGGCTGCTAAATGGGCAGATTTGGCTAAAATTATTTTGCAGCATGCCCAGACAAGGGAAGGAGCTGTGCTTTCTGTCCCTAACCCTCAGTCTCAAGTCAGTCTTCCTGCCCTGTCAGGAAAAAGGAGAAAAAATGCCCCCTCCTAAAACACAGACACACGGGGCAAGAAGCTGCTTCCTCAGATGGATGTGCACGAGAGGAGCTGAACCTGCCCTTGATTTAAGCAGCCCTCAACCTCACCATGAGCCATCCCACAGGGACCTTGATGGCCATAGATGTGCCTGCAGGCTGTCAGCCTTTCTGGGAGCCTCTGTGGGTGACATTCTCCAGGGGCACATTAATTAGCAGAGGCTGTGGGTAACAAGCCCTTTGATGCCCGAGCACTTTGAGGCTGGCAGTGGGTCAGAGTCAGTGCTCCAAAGTTGCTGGGAGCCTTTATCAGGGCTTCTCCTCACATCTAGAAGACCAAAGACCTTGGGATGTCCTGCAGCAATGCAGGGCTTTGGTCAAGGTTCTAAAAGGGTGCCTCAGAACTTATCTCCACAGCTGGCAACGCATCCCAGTGTGAATCCCAATGTGTGGGAGCCACATTGCATCAGCTCTGAGGCAATGTGGGGTTGCCCTGTGCTGGACTTGATCTTTAAGGTGTCTTCCATCCTAAACAATGCTGTGATTTTGTCTTGGGGAAGCCAAGGAAAGGGAAGGTGAATGGCAGGGTTCATCTCTGCCCTCTTCTGTTGCAGATATCACGGCCGCCGCGCTGGCCACGGGCGCCTGCATCGTGGGCATCCTCTGCCTGCCCCTCATCCTGCTCCTCATTTACAAGCAGAGACAAGCTGTCAGCAGCAGACGTATGTACCAGGACACCCATCTCATCTCCTGGGCCGCATCAGGCTGGCAAGGCTGGGATGGGATGTGCCCCACTGGGATCAGCTGCTTTGGCTGCCCCAAGTCCCATGGGTGTGGTGTAAGGTGGCCCAAAGACAGGTCCTTGCCAGGTGCCTCCTACAGAGCTGTCCTGGGAAGGACCAGACATGCCTGCAGGCTGCTGGTGAGGAGTGTGGGATAGGAGGGAACACCAGCAGCATGCTGGGGGCACTGAGACTGCAGAGATGCTCTCTGCTGAGCCCCTTCCTCCACATCCACTGTGAGAGCCATCTCATTTACTCATCCCTCCCTCCATTGCACACCTGAAGTAGAAGCTTTGCCTTCTGAGTGATTGAAAAGCATTATTTGCACTTTTTCTCCCCCTCCTCTTTAAAAAGACCCCTGACATGTCTATGGCCACAGGACTGCAGCAAGCCAGGCCTCCCCTCCGCTGCCCCAGCCCTGGAATACCAGACTGTGCTGAGGCATAGCCAGCTGCCAGCTCCTACCCATGCTTGGCTCCCAGACATTTTGGTAATTAAGCGGAAAGGGGCACCACCTTAACTGGCAGAGCCATTTCATCAGCCCTTGGGCAAGCAGGGGCCCTGCGGTTTCCCTCTCCCAGCCTGGTGGGCGGCTGTGCGGCTCCGAGAAACCTTTGGAGAAGTGGTTTTTGCAGCAGCAGCAGGCACAGTGCCAGCCACGAGAATGGGAACTGTGCTTTCAACAGCCATCCCCTTCATGCACCCATTTAGCAGTGGCTGGGCTGCAGCTCCCACCTCCATCTGCAAAGCATCACCTGGACACTAATTCACCCCAGAGGGGAGTCAAAATCCAGAGAGGTTTGCCTCCCAGGTATCACGGACCAGGTTATTTCCACACAGCACTTTTCTTTGGCACAGTTTGGGCCAAAACTCGAGCATCTCAGCTCAGGGTGATCGCCACGCAGGCGTCCAGCAGAGCCCAGTAACGCTCTGTGTTACTGGGCTGTGGGACCTGCCGCGGCAAGGGGGATGAGGGAATACCTACCACGGTGCTGCCCAGCCAAATGCAGGGGCAGCCAAGTGCCCGGTGGTGTTTTGCAGAGCCCCAGGAGGTGGTGGGTGCATCCGGGCACGAGTGGGCCCAGACTGCAGCCCGGGAACTGCAGCTGCACCTCACTTCACCCCATGCCTGCAGAAGTGTCTCTTCCCCTTCTTTGGAGCCTGTGGCCTCAATGTGGGAGGAAGCTGGGCTGGGGAGTAAACAAGGTGGGAGAGGGCAGGGATGCAGAGAAGGAGGTTTGGGAGCAAAGCAGAGGGCTGCAGAAGTGGGTGAGGGAGGGAGGAATGCAGAGGGAGAGGAGGAATTGCAGGTGGATAAGACACCAGAACACAGCACTGGGCCTGATGCTGGGCCTTGTGCTGCCAGCACTCACCCCAAACGTTTTGTCTTTGGCAGGTGCCCACGAGCTTGTCAGGATGGATAGGTAAGGAAACTCACGTGCTCCCAGCTGCCCCCGCCCTCTCACACGCCCTCTCTGCCTGCATCCCAGACCCTACAAGGGTCGTGTCCTTTCCTCCTTCCCTTTAAAGCCGGCATATATCCTCAGCCCGGCAGAGCGAATGCTGTGCTGGTGTCACCCACGCCCTGAGTCCTTTCCCTTTCTGGGAAATCGCTGTTTCTCTTCCCTCTCTCCAAGTCAGAAGTGCCTCCTTCTGTTTTGCCTGTGTCAAGGGCCTGCATCTCCCTGCACCCCAGGAGAGCCTGAAACCACTTTGGCTGAACTTTCCCCGCTGCACTGGGCTCCCAGTTTGCTCTCAGCTGAGGTGCCACCGCCTGAACCTGCTCCCTGCCCTGCTTGGCTGTTCCCAGTGCTCAGCCAAACCCCTGGGGATAAAAAAAGGCTCCTGAAATAAAAACCCAAATGCCTCTCCTGTCCCACAGCAGTGCCCAGGGCATTGAAAACCCCGTGTTCGAGGCGGTGCCACCGGCGAGCGCGGAGCCCCGGCCCCGGCCCCAGCTCTCCTACGTGGCCAGCCGGCTGCCCTCCGAGTCCGGCCGGCATCTGCTCTCGGAGCCCAACACCCCCCTGTCCCCCCCCGGCCCCGGGGACTGCTTCTTCCCGACCCTGGGTGAGTGACCGGCAATGCTGAGCACCTGTGGACACTGCAGGAGAGGTGGGAAGGGAAGGGGAAGGTGGGGGGTTAAATATCAGTGGCAAACTGTGTTGTGTGGGACATCAAGTCCCATGGCTTAAAAGATGGGAAGGACCTAAACCCTCTGTTTTCCACGCGAAAGCAGGGTTTGGCCATATCCTGAAATAATATCCCTGGTCTGCCCTTTTCCAGATCCTGTTCCCGACTCACCAAATTCCTTGAAAGCTTAAAGACCCCAGAGGAAACCACATCCTGCAGACCACGCCATGCTCACCAAGACAATACGCCCGGGAGGGTGGCAGGGCCAGGGGCAGCAAAGTCTTAAGAAACGAAGCTGTGTGCAGGATCCCTGCCCTTGTCTCCCATCCTGTCACTGCCCTGGGACTGGAAGTGAACCTCTCTTGCTCGGATTTCGATTTTTAACTACCTGTTTCCATGGAGAAGTGCATGGCTCTGTACTGCTCACATTTTACAGACTAGCTGAAAATTGAGGATGTGGGGATGGAAAGATGTCCTGCACCTGCAGACTTCCCTAAGGATTAACTTATTGCCAGGGTTTAAGCTCTGCAACATCGACACGTTTCTGGATCCTTGACTGAACATCCTCTCTGGGAGTGGATGGTAAAATACTTTATTCAGCATGGAACAAAACAGGATCACCAGCCAACCTTGTACTACCTTTCTCTTTGCAAAACAGGAAGGGGAGAGGCTCCCTGCTGCCACCAGAGCCCCCTTTCCTTACCAGCCTTTTGAAATGGCCATGGACTTGTGATGCTGCTGCCTTTTCAGCGGGACACATGTTGGGAGGAGCCTTATTTCTGCTGCAGTTTTATCCTTGGCTTGGGATCAGGGCAATTTATCTTTCTGTTTGTTTCACTATCAGTGCTGATTAAAAGGAAAAAAGGATGTTTATGGTTTTCATTTGTTTTTTGTTTTTTTTCAAATGCCCGTCAATTAGGAAGTTCATCTGGAGGGTGTTGGAGGATGTTCCCGTGAGGTGGCCGAGAGCCCCTGTGGAGAGGTGGAGGCACAGGGGGCACAGTGGGAAATGCTGCAGATGGCTTCCCCTGGCCCTCCTGGGGCCAGCACGGCCAGAGCAGCCAGCGCTGGGGCCGCTGTGAGAGGACTTGTGATGCCCTGGGGGACGTGGCTGCTCTTGCAGCATCTGAACACAGCACCTGGCATTGCTTATCCGAAAGAAACTACCGCTCCAGCGTGACTCAGCCCCAGTGATGATATCAAACCTTGTGGCAGACACTTACTCAGAGTGTGTTTGTTTTGGTTTTTTTTCTCTTGTTTCTCTTTTTGTTGTAAAGTGGGTAAAAAATGGCCATGAGACAAACATAAACATTAGTCATAGCAAAACAGTGTCAGACCTGAGCTTTAACTGTACCAGGCAGCGTGGCCAGGCAGAGCATCCCCGGCAGCACATGAATTTCCACACTCCATGGCTGGAAGAAACAGCATTTGCCTCTGGAATGGGCTGGGGACACCCTGGGCTGCTGCAGGATTTTTTTAATCCAGTGTTGGCTTTAGCAGGAGCAACCTCAAGGTGGTTCAGGGCGGAAGGAAAAGCCAGCACCCACACCCCCATGTACCACAGCTGTAACTTCCCGAGCACGGGACTCGTGCTTTATTGCCACCCACGGTTCAGCCCCTTCCTGGCTTTGCTGGGGAATCTCGCCCGGTGCCTCCAGCACTTCCTTCTCCCTGTCCCAGCAGCTCCAGCTGGAAAGGCATGCCGGGGTTTTGCCTGCCTGCAAGTCTTAACGGCTTTGAAACCCTCTCCAAGTCCCTCTGTTCCCTAACGAACGCACTGTTTGATGACAAAACGAAGCTTTGTTGGAAACAGGTTTTGCACTGTGCAGCAGGAATCCTGTTTTTTGGGACGCCCGGTGCTGCAGGCAGAGCTAAGCTGAGCAGCCACGCTCTCTGCCAGAGGCTCTGGTGTGGCATGCTGGGACACTGAGTGGCATCAGTTTTCCCACCAGAAGGAAAACGAAAGACTTCTAGGAGAGAAGTCTGGAGTAGGAGTCCTGGCACAGGGTGCTGGCACCCCACCTTGGCTCCCACTACCACGGAGAAGGTGACACAGATGCTTGTGGTGAAGGTGACCCGGCTG
This sequence comes from Gymnorhina tibicen, assembly GCA_013399875.1. NCBI lineage: Eukaryota > Metazoa > Chordata > Aves > Passeriformes > Artamidae > Gymnorhina > Gymnorhina tibicen. Next base: position 456,263 of record VXAZ01000561.1, read on the forward strand.
CAAGACCAACATCTGGGCAGTGAGGATCCACCCTGCCTTGCTAGAGCCACCAGTGCCTGGGGCTGTGGGTGACAGGAGGATCCCTGTGCCAGTGCATAGGGGTGCTGCAACTTCCTTGGGTAGACCTTCCTGCTGCTGCAGGAAGCATCCCGGCCACTCTGGAGCAGGGCCAGCCCTTGGGGAGGTGCAGCTGCTGGCTTGCACCAGGGTCAGACAGCTCCCAGGTGACTCCTGCAATTCCCACACACTTTCCAGTTGCAGCTCACCAGCTTGTGAAGGTTTTTTCTCCTGCAATGCTTTTTTATGAAAATATTTTCCTTTTATCCGCAGCATTTTATCCTTTTGTTCGCACATTTCCAGCTCCCAAGAGAATCCTCTCAGCCAGTCTTCCCTGCTCCCTTGCTGTCCTGGGTATCCCAGATCACCCATTTCCAAGTGAGGACTTTGTAGTCCTCTCTCAGCTCTGTCTCCCCTGCCTCTTCCACACAGAGAAGGCCAAATCTTGAAGCCCATGCATGGATGTACAAATTAGAAAGAGTCATCCCCTTTTGTGCATTGTTGCATTAGCCTGGACCTACTTGTGAAAGCAGAGTTTCTGGCAGGCAGCAAGCCCCTGACAGACATCATTTCCCCACCCAGGCGTGAGGCCAGCAGGCACCCAGCGACACGCCGGACAGCCTTTCACAAGACCTGAGTGTCCTCAAGCTCTGAAAAGGGCCAAAACTCTTCTCTGCGCTCAGGAATTGGGTCACTGGGCGCTTTGTGTTGTTGGGATTTGGATTGTTGCTGCTGGCATAACGTGTGCTCGTGACATGGTGGGCACACAGCGGAGCCTCTGGGGACAGGCAGGGCTGCTGGGACACCGCCTTGGCAGCGTGAAGCGATAAGCTGTGCCACTTGTCCTCGCTGGCACCAGGAAGGGAAGAGGGCATTGCCATGGCAATGGGATTTGCCAGCTCAGCACACGGCATTCCTCAGCACACCAGGATCAGCGATGCTCCCACAGTGATGGGGACAAGGAGGAGCTGGTGGCAGCATGTGCTGCAGTCACATAAAGCTGCCTTCTCTCATTTTGGGGGAAGAGACTTACCTTGGTTTAAGCCTCAGTGACAGTACAGCTAATGGACAAGATGGTGATGCAGAAGCTGGAGTGTGAACTAACCAGGAGGGAGGAGCTGGGAGTGCAAAGCCTGAAGTGAGAATCACAGCCACAGTTTGCACTGCTGGCTGTGACCTGTTTCATCAAAATGTAGAGCAGAGCTTTGCAGGCATAGCTCTGTTGGCAGAGCAGAGAGATGGTGAGAGATAGCAGGTGGAGGTGTGGGACAGGAAGGATGGCAGAGTGTCATGCAAGGCGTCAGCCCATCTCACCATTTGTGCACGTGGGTGTTCACTCAGCTCTCTACGGAGACGTGGGGTTAGAAGGGACTCAGAGCTGGAACATGCCCCACACGGTATTTGCTCTTTTGACTCTCCCATGCCAGAGTCATCCCCAGGGGCACAAATAATGAACCAAGCAAGACAGTCACTTCCTCAGGCCATGGGATGATGGGTGGGGCCTCGTATCAACCCCCTTTCAGTTTGAAGCCATTCCCCCTTGTCCTGTCACTCCAGGCCCTTGTCAAAATCACCAGAGCTCTTCTCGTTCACCAGGACCACAGCAGACACATGTCAACGCTGAATGGAACTGTGGTTGAGCTGCTGCTCCAGCCACTCCCAGTGCTGAGATGGATGGGCAATGTCTGGAGCCCTTCCAGACCCAGCACCCAGAAGCCTGAGAGCAGGGCAGCAGCAGCCAGCACACCTCCCTATATTTTTGGCATTTGGAGATGGGAGAGAAGACCTGCTGAACGACTGCAAGGGAGGGTCCTGCAGCACCAGGTGTCGAAGTAGCCCCTGAACCAAATCTGTGCACAGCAGGTTTGGACCCCAACTCACCGAAGCATCACACCCTGTGCCTTTTCTCCCCTTTCCACACTCAATGCCAAACTCACTCCCACAGCGCTACCCAGCCCCATCCTGCCCCTGAAAGGACCATTTTGGTGGCTCACCGACAGGGAGGGGGTGCCCTCGTCCTCCACGGTGACCATGAGGCTGTAGAAGCTCTGGCGCTCGCGGTCCGGCGGGGAGGGCCGGGTGGCGATCTCGCCGGTGACACGGTCCATGCGGAAGGTCAGGTCCTCATTCCCACGGGTGATGTAGTAGGAGAGGACACTGTTGAGGCCGATGTCCCGGTCGGTGGCACGTACCTGGGCCACTGCTGTGCCACCGCCGACATTCTGCGGGGCGAGAACATACGTGAGGTAAATCCCACGAGCCTCATCACATATAAAATACCTAATTAATAATGTAATTCTAATATAGAGAGGGCATTGAGGTGCTTGAGGCTCCAAACTTGCTGCCCCAACACCCAGCAGCTCAGCAGAAAGCTGCACATTAGGTCTTATCTAGTCTGGCACAGCCTGGAAGAGCATAAAACCCAGAGTGTGTGCAAAGGTGAAGGCTGTGTAATGGACCCGGAGCTCGGCTAATTATTTTTGGATAGTCCCATTATGGGGGAAATCAAAACAGAAATTCTGTTCTTCAACCTGCTCTGAACATGTATTAAATAGATAAGAAAACCCTAACAGGGCAATATCCTTAATGCTAAGCTATAAATCATGAGCAGCAGTTCCTCACAGCTAAGTGGCACTAGCTATTACTCATATTTCATTTTTCATCACCAAATTGAGAATCCCCCCCTGCCTCAGTCCAGGAATTAAACTGTCAGGAAATAAGTTGTCTTTTCTCATGCCTGATTGTGTTTTATTGCTTAATTATCTAGCCCTTGCTAAGCTGCTTCCTGAAAGCCATTCCTGTTCTGAACTGCGCCGTCTCTTGTGTCACTTTGGCAGCATTTCCATGGGTGTGTAGCGACTTCTCCTTCCGGCTGGTCCCTGCAGCCTCACAGGCTTAAGTTGCTTGTAGAGCTTTTTCCTAGCCCAAAACTAGGAGTACATCACCAGTGAGGGCTTTCAAGGGGTCACCAAACCTTACATCACTCAAGGTGAGGATGGCAAGGGGTCACCGATCCTTAAATGACCAAAGATGAGGTTTGCAAGGGGTCACTAATGCTTAAATGACCCAAAGTGATGTTTGCAAGGGACAATCCATTGTCCCCACTTGTCTTGTGGTCAGACCTCACCCTGGGAGGACGGAAAGAGAGGAGCTGAGTGCTCACCTCGCTCACGCTCACGTTGTAGCCGAAGGGGTTGCTGATGACAGGGGGGTTGTCATTGACATCAAGGATGTTCACTCGGAGAGTGTGCTCCTTCCTCCGGGGAGGAACGCCGCTATCTGACGCTTGGATCTGCAGTTGGGGGTGGATTTTCAAGAAAAAAAATGCTATTTTGAAGCTCACAGCTCCAAGAAAACAGCCTTGGTGCTCAAACCAGAAGCCCGAGGGGTGAGAAGGGTGGCTTGGTGCTGACCCGTAAGGTGTAGTGATCCAGCAGCTCCCGGTCCAGCGGCCGTGCCACGAACACCTCGCCGTAGGTGTTGTTGGTAGTACGGATCTCAAAGGCCCGGCCAATATTCCCTGACGTCAGTGAGAAAGTCACCTGGAAACATCACAGGGAAAGAAAAACAGGCAGGCAGAGTGATGCTGAGGAGGAAGGAGAGAAAGGAGACCCTACAAAAATAAATCCAGCATCCCATCAAGATGTCTCAGCTTTTGAAAAGGTCCAATGTAGTGGGATCCACAGGTGTTCTGGCTTATTGCAGCCACCCAAAGCAAACAGGGCCAACTCCCATCGCATCCACAGCTCCTGTGCTGCCAGCAATTTTTGTTATTAGGGGTGATGGGACCTCATTAATGCTCGTCTGCAGGGTAATGAAAATAACAAACGCCAGAGAGCTTCCTGCTCAGCCTGCCAAGGACTTTGCTGCCGGCCCCCACGGCAGGAGAGGCCACAGATGGTTTTCAGATTGCTGGGCTCCTTTTGACACTTGTCCCACAGAGCTCTTTGCCCCAGACAGCTCAAGGATGATGTTTTTCCTCTCCTGCTGCATGCCTTGACTGAGGATTGCTGGTACTCCCTGCACCATCCCGCCTAAAACCACTGGCATTAATGACCAGAGTTTGCTCTCACAGGGCTGCAGAGGGGAAGGGGTTGGGAGGATGCTGGCAGGGGTATTTCTCTGTCAGTGAAACACTGCCATGGGCAGCTCCAACACTGCTGTGCCAACCTCATAGAAGTTGGAAGGGACTCACAAGGATCATCGAGTCCAGCTCCTGGCCCTGCATAGGAAAACCCCAGGAAGCACACCATGTGCCTGCAAGCATCGTCCAAATGTCTCCCTCCCTACCTGCCCATTCCTGCCTGCATCTGGATCTCGGGCCAGGACCAGGGCCACCCTCTTGCCCACGGCGCTGTCCTCGGCTACGCTGACAGACGAGTCGGAGGTGATGTCAAACTGGGGGCTGTTGTCATTCTCATCCAGGACTGTGATGGTCACCTGTGGAGGGAGCATGGGGCTCAGGGCATGGACAGGAGCCAGACCCCTGCCCACCTGGCATTGACAGCCACCCTGACACCCAGGCCCACCATCAACACACCACACCCCTCCAAGGTGCCAACAGTGTGTCATCCACTCCCCATGGGAATGTTGCCTTTCCCTGGGCTTAAAATTAAAAGCCAAACACAGTTAGAGGGGAAAAAGGGGTTTTACCTCGGTATTTATTTAAGGATCCTCAGGTGCACCACATCCAGGTAGAATGCATCGAAATGCACCCCAGAATACACACCGAAAATGCACACACACAATGATTCGTGTATACAGTCATAGACCTTACAAATTAGCATATCTATCAAAGATTCCCCAATGAGAGGCTCAAGTGAAGCCCCTGTCCTGAGGAACCTTCCCCCTGGATGGGCCTGTCTTGGTTTACAGAATGTGTTCTGGAGAGGACCTTGGTGTCTGGGGCTTACTGACCCCTAACTGTGAGGCTCCCAAGATGTTCGGTCTCTTGGCTTAACAGAACTTTGGGTCTAAGCTGGTTATCAGACTTGGGGAATTGCAAGTATGTGGGCTAAAAGCACTACGGATATATAAAAGCTGTATAAAAGGGTATACGAAAGGGTATATAAGAGGGGTATATAAAAGAGCAAAAAATCATCATGGCATTAGGAATGATGCAGCTGTTTGAGCCCAGGAGCTGAAGTGACATCCCTGCCTGCAAAGGAGAAGGAGGAGGAGGAGAGATGCTTGGAGGCTGGTAAAACAGCACAAGGCTGTAGCTCTCAAGCAGTGTATTTTTTTGTGGAACATCCTCTGGTTTTTATCCTCCAAATAGCTGGGCATGGGGCAGCTCAGGCTGCTGCAGGGTGATCTTTTCCTGCTCAAATTTTCACAACCAGTGATTTCCCCCATGCTCACGGCAGCAGGGTCAGGCAGGATTTGCTTTAAAGCTCAATAGGCACAAAGAAGGCAGAGCTGAGTGTGTTTAACTCAAGCAGGGCAAGCTGGGTGTGGAGGAGGCCTGAGCTCCCTCCTGGAAAAAAGGCACATGAGCACAAGATACTCGAAGAGGACCTGGCTACCTTGGCCACAATTAGGCAGAGGAAATGCTCTCATCGAGTTTGTAATCAAAGTGCTGCAGGGCAACACAGAAATGAGAGAGGAAGAGCCTTTCTGTTCCCGGGGATTTATTTATGGGTGCCCCAAGCTCCCAGGTGCAGCCAGGCTGAATGCGACAACATCCCGGGAGGAAGCTGGGGAGCGAGTTGTGCGCCCTGGGGTGATGCAGTTATTGTTGCTGCTGAATTAAAAACAGAGAGCCAGGAGCAGGGAGAGCTCATTCAGCCACTGCAGCAGATCCGGCAGCTGCTGTCCCAAGTGCCAGATCAGGGAGCCAGGATTCTGCTTGCTAGCAGCAGGGTGGCTCATGGGGCTGCCTCTTGTCCTGGGGGGTGGCAGGGAGGCTGGTGCTGGTGGGACAGGTCTGGAAACCTCCACCCCAGTCTCTCCCTGCAGCTCAGTGTGGAACTTGGGATGGGTTCCGGTCCCAGAGGTGACGCCAGCACGATGGACACGCTTACCTTCTGTTGGAGGAAAGCAGAGGGAGAAACAGAGAACACAAACAATGAGGAGTTAGTGGGGGATGAGGAAATGTGGGTTAACCCTGCATCCTACCACAGCAGCACCAAGGGTCATGGGTACCTCTCTGCGGCAATTTGGAGGCTCCTCTGTTGGGGCATCCCTTTGTTTTTTTCTAGATAAGGTTGGCATATCTGCCCCTCACCCTGGGAGAGGTTCAGACAAGAGCACGGCGCTGTGAGGAGAGCAGAGACATCAGCACCCACGGGCTGGCCCTGCACCCGGCACAGAAATGCAAATCACCCCCTGCCCGGCTGCCTGTGAAATGGCTAAATATAACCCTCTTAGACAAAAACCACTGTGAACTATTTCAAGGCCCCTAAATTTACCTCCCTCAAAACTGTTTTATCAGGTTTTACCCAAATCAGGGTTTCCAGACCCCGGAAGGTGGAGCAGAGAGCTCAGCTAGGACACGCTGTCTCATGCCAGAGGTGGGAGAGGGAGGTTATCTGAGGTTGACAGCAGATGGTGAGGAAGCTGGGATAACCTACTCACCACTGTGGAGTCAATCTTTGGTCCTCCATCATCAGCCACCACTGTCAAGGTGTAGAAATCCCCTTTCTCTCGATCCACCTGGCCTTTGACTGTGATCACACCCTGCCAAGGATGAACAACAGCTGTGCTGGCCACCAAAACCAGAGCTCACAGTGCACAACCAAGCCAGGAGGAACCCTGCTGTGGCTACTTACGGTGATCCCATTGATTTTGAAGAGGGAGAGCGCTTGGGGGTTGGTGTTGGGGTCGAACTTGTAGGTGATCTGATTAAGGTTGTCTATGGAGCGAGCCTGGACGCGGAGCACCTCGGAGCCCAGGGGGATGTTCTCCATGATCACGGCCTCGTAGCTGCTGTTGGAGAACTGCACGGCCTCATCCAGCTCATTCAGCAGGCTGACGTACACGCTGCAGAAGCCCTGGTTGTTGGGGGGCGCTTGGTCCGTGGCAGAGACATTCATCAGGTAGCTGGTTTTGGTCTCGTAGTCCAGGTAGTCTATGGTCGTGATGAGGCCCGTGCTCTCGTCGATCTCGAACTTCCCTTCTGCGCCTGACACGATTTTGTAGTTCACCAGCCCCCCGTTCCCTGGGGAGGGAGCAGGAGCCGTGGTGTTGGCTGGACCAAGCACCCTGAAGAGGCAGGCACCATTGATGCCCACTCCCAGCAGAGCCTGTCCCAATAGATTTCAGCCCAGCCAAGCCAGGATCCGCGCAGCGGCTGATCTCAGCAATCTCCCCCACACTGGGTGTTTCTCACCCTCCCTTCCCACCTGTGTCTCGGTCGGTGGCCCGCACCACTGCCACCGAGGTCCCTATTCCCGCCGTCTCCCGCAGCCCCAGGCGGTTGTACTGGCGCTGGGTGAACACCGGCACCTCGTCATTGACGTCTTCCACATACACGATCACCTGGGAAGCCCCGAAGAAACCACGTGTGAGCTGGGCAAGCTTGGGAAACAAACCCTTCGTGGTGCTCACGGAGAAACACTGCAGGGTGTTCAAAGCCAGGCTGGACAGGGCTTGGAACCTGGGGTAGTGGAAGGTGTCCCTGACAATGGCAGCGGGGTTGGAACTAGGGGAACTTTAAGGTCCCTCCCAACCCAACCCATTCCATGATCCTGTGATAATCTCCTCTTCAAACACCATGTGATGGAGAGTGAAAACAGACAGTTTAACATCACAGATTTAAACAAGCCCTATGGTCGGAGTGAGTCAGTCTTTCTCTGGTGGGAGGGAGGTACACTGGGTACAATAATTCCTCCATCCTCTGGGATCCCCTGATCAAATCCTTGGAGACCTCATAACACAGAAACACTGGTGACTTGGTGGGAAATTTTGCTCTAAGTTCAGTGGATAGAGCTGCTGTTTCCCCAGGGAGCACATTTCCTTCTCCTGGTTTGCTGCTCGCTGCTGGTGCTGGGGGCACTTTGCACTCAGCCAGAGCCCACCCCACCACAGGGTCTAAAAATAGATGCAGCTGGAGGGCTGGGCTTGTGGGAACCGTGGGAAGCTGGTGTGCTGCAGCTAAAGACTGTCACCACTGGGTCCTGGATTATTTAAATAGTGCCTGGACAGGACACACGGTTTTCAATGGGCTGAGGCTCAGCTCTTCTTCCCAGCAGCAGAGCCGCATCTCACCAAGTGAGCAGGACTCCCTCTGAGTGACTGCTGCACCACTTAGCAGCCTAATGGCACCAAAATGTCACGGGAAAAGAGAAAAATTAACCAACCCCCCACCAAGCAGCTCTTCTCTACCCATGAGCAGCCCCCAGAGATTTCCCATCAGCATTTCCATGCCAGATCTTTCTAATTTCCTGTACAACTGCAAGTGCTGGAAAGGACCAAGCATCCCAAATATCTTGCACGAACTGCTCTGCTGTGCAGCCCGTGGTGGCTGTGAGGTTCTTACCCGCACAGAGCTCCTCATGGGTCCCTGCTCCGTGTTGTAGGCCTCCACCTCCAGCACGTGGGAGGAGTTCTGCTCCCTGTCGAGGTGCCGCACACCTCGCATCACCAGCCCCGTGCTGGGATTGATGCGGAAGTGGTTGTGCTCATTTCCTGGTGGGGGGGAAAAACGAGAGGGATGTGCCCACTGCCTCTACATCCATCCTGGTGACACACTGAGCCCTCCCTGGGGGGCCTCTTTTAGAGGGAGATTATTGAGCAAAACTTCAGCCCCATCACCTCTGGCTACATCAGTCTCAGCTACATCAGTGTTTGGCCCTGGGTCAGGCCAGGAGGAACTACAGAATCTCATCAAATAAGAAAAATGTGGATGTGTTGGAGTGAGTCCAGAGGAGGCCACAAAGATGCTCTGAGAGCTGGAGCAACTCTGCTCTGGATCCAGGCTGGGAGAGCTGGGGGTGTTCACCTGGAGAAGAGAAGGCTCCAGGGACACCTCAGAGCCCCTTCCAGTGCCTAAAGGGGCTCCAGGAGAGCTGGAGAGGGACTTGGGACAAGGGCCTGGAGTGACAGGACAAGGGGAAATGGCTTCAGATGGAAAGAGGGCAGGGTTAGATGGGATATTGGAAAGAAATTCTTTTCTGTGAGGGTGGTGAGGCCCTGGCACAGGCTGCCCAGAGAAGCTGTGGCTGCTCCCTCCCTGGAAGTGTCCAAGGCCAGGCTGGAGGGGTTTGGAGCAACCTGGTCTAGTGGAAGGTGTCCCTGGCCATGGCAGGGGGTTGGAACAAGATGAGCTTTAAAGTTCCTCCCAGTGCAAACAATTCTATGGTTTTAGGATTCTATCTAGTTGTCCATCCACAACAAATCATCCCCCGTCAATGAGCCCTAAAGCTGAAATTTTGCTTAGGGCTGAGAGAAATGGTTCTGTGGGCTGCAGAGTGCAAAATGATGGAGAGCACAACCTGCCGAGGCTGGGCAGAGCCTGAGACAAACTCCCTGATGCATGAAGGGGCACCTGGACTTACCCTTGACAATCCTGTACCACACTCTCCCGTTAATACCTTCGTCCGCATCGGTGGCCTTCACCTTCATGAGAAAAACAGAGGAGAGGTGAATGGCAGAGAATTCCAGACTAGGACTCGTCCTCCCACCCTGCCAAAGCTGGACATCCTGCTCCTCGACCTGAGCTGGGGAGCTTACCAAATACAAACCAAAATAAGTTACCCTCCTCTCATCACCAGACAGCAGGGATAGCGGGCTCGGGAGCCCTCGGCTGCCACCTTAGCTGCTAAATTGAGGTGGGAGCTGAGCCTGAGGACCACACCACAAATCCCACGGGTCTGTGTGCTGGAGGAGGTGCCTGCATCAATCCTGAATTCCAACACTTGTCCCAGTGGCGATGCCACCAGGGATGGAGCCTTGCCGGGATAATTTGAGCTGGGCAGAGGGAGCTGCTCCTGTGTCTAGTGGGCACGCAGCCCATGGCATCCTGGTGAGTCACCCAAGCAGCAGCACATGGAAAAATTACCAAAGGAAACGTGAATGCAACCAGCCTAGAGCGTGGTGCACTCAGCACTGAGCTGAGTCCTCCTGAGCCCCCGAGCAGGGGTGGGAGCACCCCTTGGTTGTGATGCACTGCAGAGTTCTGGCATGGACCGAGTCTGCCATCCTCCCTGGGAAAACCAAGGCACGGGTCCCCTCTGGTGTCACCGAACAAGACTGCAATGCTTCCCCTAAAGCCCCAGCCAGCAGTCAGCAGCTGGGAAGCGGGACCTGGCAGTGACCAGCAGGGCAGGGCTTCCACTCCAGCTGGCACTGAGCCCCTGCATCTTCTCTTGGCAAAACTCACTCCCCACAAAGCACCCAAAGCTCGACCGCAGCATGGCTGCTTGCAAGTCACCAGGGCGAGGGTGTGGGGAATGCCTGAGCCTTTATTCTCTGCCTGATTCCCTCTGCAAGGCATTTTCTGCCTCAATTTTACCCAGCAGTTTTCTTTTCCCCAGGAAGGTTTGCACCCAGACTTGTGCTGGAAAGAGAAGAGGTTGCTGCAAAGGATGCCCATGCAGTGGGAACAGCGAGGGCTTTCACCCCCAGCCCCACACAACACTCGCAGGAGTCAGAGATGCTCCTCTGTGGTTTTGAGATACCTTGAACTGCTCCTGCTCCCTTCCACCAAGGCCCCCTGCATCAGCAGCAAACTTTGAAAGTACTGACTTCTATCTAGATTTCTCATCCCTGTGCCCACACATGCTGTTTTCCTCTGTCCCAGACCAGTTCACATCTTGCTTGTGGCTTATTCCATGTTTCACCATGGACCCAGGCACCTTCCTTCCACAGTGGGGAATTCTCCCTCCCAAACCAGCTCTTTCACCCGCTGGGCTCCCTGAGGCAGAGCTGGGCTGTCTCCTCTCCTGTGGGATGGATGGACCCTGCAGCAGCAGGCAAGCGATGCCCAGGCAGACCAGCTGCCTTGGCATGGCACAGGGAAAAGCTATCATGTAGCCAGAGGAGGAAAAAAAAAGGGATGGGAGGCAAACCTTCACAGGTTTTTGTGCCATTCCTTGCCCCACTGTGCCCAGGAGAATGCATTTCAGGATGAGGTGCAACTGCACCTTGCAGACACCCCTTGGGCCAGCTCACCCCAAACATGAAGCTCTGGTACATAAACTAGGTGATATGGGTCAGCCCAGGCATTCGTTTTTATTAAAAATCAGTAGTTTGCATTAAAGCAACATGTGCTCCTGCCAGCCTGCAGCCTGGGGAAAGCTTGGCTGCTGCTGGTTTGACCCGCTGGGGTCTCAAAGGAAAGGTGGTACTATGACAGACTGTCCCAAGCTCGGGAAAACAATGGCACTGGAGTGCAAGCAGTGGGAGAAAAGCTCTTTCTGCTGCCGGTGGAACGCACCTTGTGCAGCTGAGCTGAGCTCCAGCCTATTTTATCCCTCTGCTATAGAGTGGGCTGCGGGCAAAGCCAGCCTGACACAGCCCCTTTCACCCCCCCCTCCCCCAGCTACTGGAAAGGTGTCAGAAAAGGATGAGGAGGGGCAATAAAACAATGGGAAAAAAGTAGATTTTCTGGGAAAAGGGGAAGCAGGCATGTGGAGGGCAGGTGCCACCCCTCCCACCACAGGGGGCTCAGCCCACGACCATTTAGTCATCCTACAGGGACAAATCCTGGGGAAACACATTCCAGGGGGCTCAACCCCCAGCAAGGGACACAGCTCTGGGGCACCGCAGCGCTGGCAAAGCCCAGGAAGGGGCTCAGGGCCCCTCGGCTTTGCTCGCTCAGGCTGTCCCCAGACCGGTGCCACCTCTGTCCCACCCTCCCCAAAGGGAGGAGGGGGCTGGCAGCCGGCAGAGCGCAGTGGGAGAGGCGGCAAGGCGGGAGTGCGGGAGGCAGAGCCCGGGCTCGGCTGGCTGGCGAGAGGTAGGGAGCCCAAACCCCCACGGCAAAGCCACTGCCGGTCACCCCAAGGGGTGAGACGGACCCCCCCAGCTGCAGAGCTGCTGCCCTCAGCCTGGGGAAAGGGCTGAAAATGGGTGGGGAAGCAAAGTTTGGGGTGGGCGTGAGGTCAGGCATCCCTTCCCAGTCGCGTTGCTCTGTCTCTTCCAGAGAAGGGAGAGGGGGGAAAAGTCCTGTGGATGCAGCTCTGCCGTTTAACAGCGAGGGTGATGGGGAGCAGCAGCACTCACAGCCCTCTGCTCCTGGAACCCGACCATCCGGGTCAGGAAGCCGGGTGCTTGACCAGCATTACCTCCTCCTGCAAGTGGCTGGAAAGACTTAGTAGTACATTGGGAAAAGTTGGGGAGCTTCAGGGAAAGTGTTGCTAAGCAAGATAGGGAGAGGAATGAGAGCTGCTTTTCATGGGAGCTGTGTCACAGGCAGTGCCTGAAAACAGCCTTTTCTTAGCAGGAGTTTGAGGAAAGGGAGGGAGAGCATATGGAAAAACTCCTGCCAAACTAGGCAGCTGGGCCAGGCCAGGGGGCAGTGCCTGGTGCTGGGCAGAATAACCTGATGCTCATGCATGAGAATCATTTTTCCTGCTTCCTTTCCACCTTTCTCAGGGGCACTTTACCTTTTGCAATTTCTCTTTTTTCCCTCTGATCCTCATCTGCTTTGGGGCCAGTGCTGGGTCCCAAGTGCTCACTGGGATGTGTCATGTTTGGATCAGGCAGGGATGTTCTTTCTGGGGGGCATTTCCAGGATGGGCAAATCTCTTATTAACCCACCAGGGTGAAGAATACGGGGCCTGGGTGGGACAGTGATGCTGGGAAGGGGCAATGCCATGAAAGCCCAGACCTTCCCTGAACGCCCAGTTCTGCCAGCTGAGCTGGGTGTGAGGAGAGGCTGGATGGGAAGCAAGAGGAGAATAGGGTATGGCTGAAAAAGCCTGGGAAAACACCAGTGTGATCCCTCCTGATGGGTTTCTATGGAACACTGTCAAGTGAATTTAAAAGACAAACTCTACAGCCATGACCAAGGGAGCAAAAACAGCCTGAAGGAACTGTCCACGCCTCCTGGCTGGCTCTTAAGGAACAATACAAGGTCACCAAGCTGAACACATGCAGTCAGTAAATGCCAGCATTAAGGTAGCCGTGGAAACCTTGATTCAGGCTGCCTTTGGTGTGGGATACACTGCAGCCCTGCCTGCTGCTTTTCGTGCCTGGGCAGCACAGAGGAGCTTGTCCATGGAGCAGGGGGTCCTTGGGATTACTGCTCTGCTCCCAAAGCTGAGGGGAAGGGACAGTTAAGCTAGTTAAGGATAAAAAAATACTTTGGGGGTGAAGAGAGGTGAAAACCTCACTTTGGAGGAGGTGACAAGAGCCCCAGTCCCTGGGACTGCCTGCAATATAGACAGGGATTCACCCTCCCAAACGCTGATCCATTTGTTTTTGCACTTCCCATTTTCCAGGCACAGACCTGGCTCTGACCCATGGAAACAGCACCATCTCCCCAAAGACCCCCAAGCTATGAGCAGGTTAATACATCCTTAGTGATTAAAACCATGTCACTGATGTCTTCTCTCCACTTTTTGGAATGTTTTATGGTGAATGTTTGGCTGCTGCCTTACACACACCTGTGTGACTTTGGGATGGTGGCTGCAAGAGCAGACCCAGAGATCCTGGCAGTCCCTGCAGCCGTGCCTTTCCCCTCCTAAGATCTTTGTTTTAAATTGGCTCAATCCAAATCCAAGTTTACCAGGAGACTGCCCAGCCACAGACCAGTTACACAGCTCTCCCACATCTCTGCAGGGAAGTCAGCATAATAAAGCTTTACCTCCAGCACACAGGCTGGAGTACCAAGGGCATTGCAGAGGGCTGGCACAAACAGGATTTCGCCAGCCCTCATCTCCTCATCTCCATCTGGAGAGATGCCAGCCTCTAGCACAGCCTGACTGGGGCTGGAGGGGTGCACGTGAGCAAAAAAATGGGTGCAAACTGCTTTGGGGAGGATCTGACCCAGCAGTAAAAGGAGAGGACAGTCTCCACCAGCTGTTAGGTAAGAGCTCTCACTGCTGACACTTTGGGAAGCTGGTTTGCATCACCTGTGACACGTCTGAGCCTGAAAGCAGGTCAGCAAAACGCCTGACATGAGGATTTTTGGCACAAGCAGGGTGAGAGTGTTACACTTCACTCCTGAAGAATAATAAAGACAGTACTAGTACAATACCACAGTTTGATGGGGACTTATCAGGGCACAGGCTCAACCAACTATCCAATTTCTTTGGGGGAATAATCACAAAATCCCCAAATGACAGCCAATTCAACAAACCCACATTTCTGGGGAATAGAGAAGAAACAAACCTCAGCAGCTTGGGGGGAGGATTTTGAACTTTCTGTAGTACATGGATATTTATCTCTTCCAGAAAATCTTCATGCAATGTGTGTGTGCTCTGTAAAGGTGTCCTCCCAGAGGCCACGGTACCACACGAAAATAGTGGTAGATGTCTTTGCCAGGTGGTTTTGCACTTCAGTTCAGGTGATACTTTGCAGGTGTAAATGCCACCTCTGTGCTTTGCCTCCCGGCAAAGCAGATGGACACCTCCTGTCCCCCTGTGTCACTGAAAACATGGCTGGGAGAATCCTGGACATCAAGGCATGACAAGAATCCATCACATTAACCAGAGGGTGGCTGTCTGTCCAGCTTCCACATGGTAATCACCTGTGCCACTTCTCTGTATCACCTTGTACTGCAGGGAAGATGAGCACAGAGGACGCTGGCAATGGGACCTCTCCCACCCTGCCTCTCCTTGGGCTTCTGGTTTCCACCACGGAGCTGGTCCCACCCAGTGCTGCATCCCCTGAGGTGACAGACTGGCTGCCCATCATCGTCGGGCTCACCTGCATCTTCCTTGTCCTGGCCACCTTCCTCATCTTTGTGACTCTCTGCAAGCCAGCGGCGCTGGGCCGGTCCCTCTCCGGCCCCCAGGAGTGCCTGCACCACCACCCTGTGGACACCAGTGAGCCCCAGCTGAGGCTCTGGAAGCGTCTGGGCTCCCTGAGGCGCTCCATCAGCAGCTTCAGGAGGAGCCAGCTGGTGTCTCAGAGCCAGCTTGCCTGTCCCAGAAGCTTCTCCACCAGCCAGGACTGGGACATCGTGGAGTCCACCAAAATGTGATCTTGCCCTGCTACTCTTTCCCAAGCTTTTGGCTCAGTTCCCTTCTCAAGCACCCCTTGGTATCCTGGGCAATGAGGCAGAGACCCTTTGAGGAACTCACTTCCAGGCAGTGGCTCTGTGAGGAGACAGGAGGTTTTGCAATGTCAGGTTCCCAAATGCTTTCCAGGTTACTGCTTCCTGCCAGGGAAGGTGGAGGCATCCAAACTACACCCAGGCGCAGTCCAAAAAAATCCTGCTGCTTCATTTCTTTTGGAAAACATTGTGCAAGTTGTGTTCCACCTGAACAAACAGCCTGCAAGGGAGCAGGAGCAACCTGGCTACCTAGAGAGAGGCATCCCAGGGCAAACCTGCTCCACAAAAAGCAGTCCTCAGTGGAGATTTCCCCACAAGCTGTGCTCTGAAGCAGGTGGATGGAGGCTCGTGCCCCCACGTGCTGCCCAGTCCCTGTCACCCCCCTCTCCACACAGTCAGCTGTGGGTTGCTGTGGTCAATGCATTCCCATTCCTGCTCTCTGGCTCTCGTCTGCCTGGTTTTGGGAGAAAGAGATGGGGAAACATTCAGAAACTCTCTTGCTGCCCTGGG
The DNA here is from genome assembly GCA_013399875.1 of Gymnorhina tibicen. Lineage (NCBI taxonomy): Eukaryota > Metazoa > Chordata > Aves > Passeriformes > Artamidae > Gymnorhina > Gymnorhina tibicen. The sequence continues at coordinate 471,993 of VXAZ01000561.1, forward strand.
GATGTGGGGATGCATTTGAAGGGACAGAGCTTCTGTACAAATGGTTCACACTGAAGTTGTAAATTAAACTAAAGCCAGGTGATGGCTCATTTCTGTTTTTCTTTGATGTTGTTCTGTGCAAAACCAACTTCCTCCAAATACCTCCTCTCCTTTGCCACAGACTTCCAAGGGCATCCCCCTCTTTTGGGAGGTGGGTTCTAAGAAAAGGCACTTTGATGCCAGTCAGACTCAAGTTCCCTCCATTCCTTCAATTTGCCAAATGGGCTCAGTTTTAGGAGTCCCATGCAGGGACACACCTCCATCCTGGGGTTGCAGGCTGATGCCTGATCCCAGAGACATCACATACACCGTGCCTGATCCCAGAGACATCATGTACACCATGCCACGGCACAACAGGTGATGGATGAGGAACCACAGGATTCCTTGGGGGCTGGCTGCCCCAGCAGACACAGGGCTCCCAGCAAACCTTTGTTGCAGGAGGCAAAAGGCTCCTTTCTTCTCTGCCGTGACTCATCCTGCCCGCCACAGCCAGGGACAAAGCTGCCCCTTTCCCTGTGCCGGGAGAGGTATTGAAGGCAGGAGGAGCCTTCCCAGGCCCCTCTGCAAAGAGCCTTTGGTGCCTGCTCCAGAAGAGCCCTGGGTTTGAAGGGATGCTGGAAGGCCCCAGAGCCCGTGTGAATGCCCACATTCATTCGGTGCTCACTGAACCATTCAGCTCTGCCCACCGCTCCCTCAAAGAGGAACAAAAATGAAAGCAAAGTCCAAATGCTTTTCTCCCTCTCCGAGGGTTCCCCCCACCTCCGAGCATCTCTTTGCAGGCACTCTTTTCCCTCCCTATGGAGATCTCTGTTTGGGAGGAGGGAGAAAGCAGGGATGTAGCCAAAGTGGCCTCACCAGCACAGGGTTTGGCTCTTCTCCTCTCACCCCCTGCAGAAATGGGGTGAATTTCGTAATTTTTCCTTGTTCTTTGCTGCCTTCTCCCTAGCACTCACAGCCTGGACTAGCAGAGGAGTGGATGAGCAAGAACACATCTCTCCCTGCCCTGGGGGAACAGACCACTGACAGAGAGAGACAGTCTCTGCCCTGGGCTTCCAGCAGCTCATGGTCAGGGCACAGTCAGTTGGGACTCCCATCTCCCACCCCAGGGTCCCAGGGGAAGAGCCACATGCCTGCACTATGCTGCTGGCAGCCGGGATGTCCTCGGGGACACTGACTTCATAGCTGCTCTGCAAGAAGATGGGTCTGTTGTCGTTGACATCCAGGACAGTCACGTACACGGTGGCAGTCCCGGTGCGCCGGTTCCCGGTGGGGCCGTTGTCTGGAGGGAGAGAAAGGTGAGGGAGGGAAGCTCAGTCACCTCCTCCTCGCACAGGCGGTGCTCAGCCCATGGCTGCTGAAATAACAGGATCAAGATTTCTAAAGTAAAACACTTCATCTTTTTACAGCTTTCAAATCCCACACTGAACCATGGGGTTTTAGGTTTTTTTTTTTCTTTCCTATTCCAAAAGGAAAAGGAAAAGCCAAACCACCCCAAGCTCTCCCATGGAACCCAGTGAGGCTGGAAATGCAACTGGTCATTAGAGAGGATTTGCAATTCCATATACCAAGTGAAGGGACTGCTGGAGGCCAGGGATTTGGGACATGAAGACAGCCTTGATGAGTTTTCCGTAGCCGCAGCTCAGCTCACAGTCAAAGAGCACCAGGATGGGTTGATGTTCAGTAGACAAGGACATGGCAGCACAGCTCTTGGATTTGCCAGGAAGGAGGAGGCACTGGGAAGCATGGATTGGGTTTGGATTTTTCAACACGCCTGTTTTGCAGGGAGCACTAAACCCACCCAGCTGTAGCCCATGGGACCTGGGAAAACACAGGCAGTGTGATCCCCATCGGAGGGGCAGAACAGACCCTGTGCCCTTGGGATCCAGTCCTGTGTGCCCAGGCAGTGCAGCATCCCTGCTGTAGCCCCTGTGGCACCTGTAATGCTGTGCCCCCAACATTTCTGTCCAGGCCACTTATTTCTCCTTTCAAAAGGGACATCCAAGTCATCTGTGAATGGGCACATCATTATAAAGCTCTGGGGATGACAGCCAAGCTGAGTTTGGCACACGGGCCCTCTGCCCGTGCCAAGTGGCTCAGGGTTAACCAGCAGCCCCAGAGCCAAGGGCTGGCATGGTATGAGGGGAATGATTCTGTGGCATTGGCATTTTTGGGTGGAGGGCTGCCCTGAACAGTGTGGAGCCTCTCAGGAAAGGGGGGCCTTGCCTTCCCCAGGTGAAAGGGAGAACCCTGGGGCTGGGCAAACTTGAGAGGTGAATATCCCATCTGCAAAAGTCATGACAGAACCAGGACACATTAAATCACATGGGCTGTGTAATGTTAGCACCAAGCACAGGCTCTGGTTTGCAGAGTACCTTGGAGGTTGCTGCCCCTCTGACACGCCTGCAAGGGAGCTCGACACACGCACGACCACATGTGGCTGTGTGGCAGTGGTCCCATGGGATCCCTGGGAAATCCTTACCGATGGCCTCCAGGATCAGTGTGTAGGATGCCACGGTCTCCCTGTCCAGACTCACGACTGTCCTGACCACTCCGTCCCTGAAGCCGACGCTGAATTTGCCATCCTGGTTCCCACCTGCAGCAAAGGACAAGTAGAATAGAAACTTGGAATGGTTTGGATTGGGAGGGACCTTAAAGGTCATCTTGTTCCAACAGCTTGCCATGGGCAGGGGACACCTTCTACTAGACCAGGTTGCTCCAAGCCCTGTCTAACCTGACCTTTAACACCTCCAGGGATGAAGCATCCACAACTTCCCTGGGCAGCCTGTTCCACCCTTTCAGTGAAGAAATTTTTCCCAATATCTAATCTGAACCTTCCCTGGTGCAACTTGAGACCATTTGCTTGGATTCTGCAGCCTGGGCACGGCATAAGCCCAGCTGTGCAAGGATGGTTTTGTATCTTGTCCTGGGCAGAGCACCTTCCCTCTGCCTCACAGCACCGGAAAAATTCAATGGCCATGGGAAAAGCTGAATCCTGTAAGAGCCAGACCATTTCCTGAATGCTTTGGAAGCAAACTGGGGTATCTTTGCACGTGAGCTGTGGTACCTGTGGGACAACACACCCTGTTTCACATGCAGAGAGGTCGGAGGGGGCCGTGACATGAAACGCCAGGCTGCTATTGTGGGAAAAATGACTCTCTGGTGACACTTCTGTTTTCACCCTCTTCCTGAGGGTTTAATGTGCAGTTTGCAAGTCAAACAGTGGCCAGGGGATTCCCCAGCCTCCTGCTGCAGGTGCTGCAGCTGCGGAGCGAGCTGGGCACTGCCCAGGCGGCATCACTGCCCACCAAACCCCACCTGCCCACGGGGCTACAAAAATGCCCCAAAATTCCATTTATGGCTTCCGATCATAAACACTCGTGAATGCCATCCCAGCCCTTGCTTCCTAGCTGTGTTCTGTCCATCCTCACACTTTTCTAGGGATGCTGGGGGTCAGCAGAGTGGTCAGCATGGCGGGGAGCCAAGCGGGGTTGTTCAGCAGAGGGCGATGCCAGACAAGGTTTGGAGGGGCTGGGAAAGGCAGCGCTGAAGTGCAGAACACCCTGGCCAAGGTCTGGGGCAGCCTGTGCCTTCCTGCACCCAAAGCTCCCATTCTGCGTGGGGCTCACACCTGTGATGAAGTAGCTGAGCTCAGCATTCAGCCCGATGTCAGCATCCGTGCAGTTGAGCCGGACCACTTTGAAATCCCGGGCCACGTTCTCGGGCAGGGACACGTTGTAGACGGCTGGGAAGAAGGTGGGGTTCTCGTCATTCACGTCCAGAACTGAAAAGGGGGAGCAGAGCTGAGTGTCCTGCCAGGGCTGGCCCCCCTCCAGACGTCAAGCTGATTCTGCTGGGCTCCCAAACCTCCTGCCTGCTGCTCTCAGCATCCCAGAGGATGCTCTGCCTGACTCTCCCTGCCATTTGTGCAGTGGGGGTGCCTGCAGAGTGACTGTAGGCTGTATTTGGTTGCCTCTGATACACACAGATAACACTCCTCACAGCCAAAAACCCATTGCATCACTGAAATTCAAGTTACTATTTTCACCAAGCCTGTTTCCATCTCCATTCAAAGGAAAATCTGGGGCTTAAATATAGCTCAGTATTTCCTGGGGCATGGCAGAGAGCTCTGAAGGTATAGGACCAGGAACTTCTTTTCCAAACTCAGGCCTGAGGACAATCAAGGGTCAGTTTATTTCCAGATGACACTTACCCTTTTTCAGCACTAGACTTGCACGAAGCCAGTAAATAGCAAGGCATTAAATTAAAGACAGGCCACGCAATAAGGCTCCAGCTCTGAACTGGGATTGCGTGGGCTGTCCAGGCACGCAGCTGATGGGAATCACATGCTGAAGCAAAAGAAAAAGCAACACTGGGGATGGGGGAATGGAGAAAAAACAATTGAGAATTTGGGGGCCCTGCCAGAAACACCACGTTTTCCCCATCTCTGCAGTGTGTTGATAGCAGACACAAAGGCTGTGGGGATGGGAGCCAGCCCTACATCCTGTTGTACACAAAGCCAGACAGGATCCTCTTTTCAGGCCTCAGTGGGTCTCTTATAGAAACTGCACTTCCTCCAGTGAGGTGTCCTTGTCACCGAGGGACCGGAGGGGTCCCGGTGCACCCACCTTTGACAGTGAGGGTGCTGGTGGAGCTCTTGGCGGGTGCGCCGGCGTCGCTGGCCACCACCCGCAGGTAGTACTCGGGGATCCTCTCCCTGTCCAGCACGGCTGTGGAGGTGACCAGCCCACTGGTGCTGTTGATGAGGAAATCCATGCGGGGCATCCCCACCTGCATGCGGTACGACACCTGCCCATTGGGGCCCTCGTCCAGGTCGATGGCCACTACCTGGTGGGGAGAGCACCCTGATCATCTCCTGGCAATGGAAGTCACGGTATGTAAACCCCGAGTGCCTTTGTCCCCAGGGATGCTGGGATGAAATGGCCTCTGAGGATCCTCCCTGCCAGGAGTGAGCCCATGGAGTAAAGATGCTCAACCCCTTCTGCATCCCCCCAGTTCCTCTGCTAGAGGATGGTGAAGAGGAGGCGATGGAGAGGATGGAGAAGATGGAGAAGATGGAGAGGAGGGAGAGGATGCATGGCTAGCCCGCTTTGCAGAAGCAATGGCAGCGAAAGTGGCAGCTCCCAGTGTGAGGAATGGCAGCAACGGGACACGCTCACCTGGAAGACAGAGGAGCCCGCGGGAAGGCCCTCAGCGATCTCAGCAACAAAGGGCAGGTTCTGGAAAGTGGGGTCATTGTCATTCAGGTCCAGAAGGTTGACAAAAACTGTGGCACTGCTGGTGGCTCTCAGGGGTGGCCTCCCACCTGCGGAGGCCAGGAATGGGGTTTCAAGGTTAACACTTGAGGTGCTTCCACCCCTTTCTCCTAGAAAGGAGCCCTTACCCCCTATGCAGACAGTAGTGCAGGATGGGGTGATGGCCCTGATTTGTCATGGATGATCTGCCACGGATGGACAGTTAGACAGAATCCTAGAATGGTGTGGGTTTGAAGAGACCTTACAGATAATCTAATTCCAACCCTCTGCCATGGGCAGGGACACCTTCCACTAGACCAGGTTGCTCAGGGCCCCATCCAACCGGGCCTGGGACGCTTTCAGGAATGGGGCAGACACAGCTTCTCTGGGAAACTTGTTCCACCACCTTCTGAGTAAAGAATTTCCTCCCAACATCTAATATCAATCTCTCCTCTTTTGGTTTAAAACCCTTCCCCTTTGTCCTACCACCATCTGAAAATAAAAAATTATCTTCATATATCTACCTTTTTTCCTAAGAAAAGTTTCCCTTGTGTACTATTTCCAGAGAAAAACCCATCAGCTCTGCTTCCCTCACCTGCTCAATTGATTTTCTGGGATGCCAATGGAGCAAGGCTGAGGGGAGGGAGAGTTCCTGCCTCCCAGGCTTATTGTCAGATCTGCTACATGAATGACTGCGCTCATGTTTTGAGGGATTTCTGGTTTGTTTTAGCAGCAGGTTTAAAGCTACTCCCATTTTTTAACGTCAGAAACATGCTCAAAACAGGAGAAAAGAAAATAGAAGAGACTTTGTCATAAAGGCAAAATCAGGCTGGGGAAGTGCAAACGATTGGCGTGGGATGGAAGCTTACAGTCGGTGACAGACACCACGATCCTGCGCATGAGCTGGGCCTCCTGGGTGTTGGGATTCTCCCGGTCCAGCAGCACGCCCGTGGTGCGGATCTTGCCCGTGGTGCTGTTGAGGCTGTAGAATTTGTTGGGGGGCCGGATGCTGTACACCACCGTGCCGTTCTCCCCCAGGTCTGGATCAACAGCCACCACCTGTCGTGGGGGAACAGCACAAAATTACAGCAGAGTGCTGGGAATTTACTCCTGTGGGGAGTCCCCGCGGAGATTCGCCGGTGTCAAGCTTGGCCTCCCTGCACCGGCAGCAGCAAGAAGTTCTTCCTCCATCCAGCTCTGTATTTTCATGATATTTGCAGGGATTTTGCACCCTCGAGACCTCCGCTGTGGTGTTAAATCTCCCCAAAATCGGCCTGTGAGCACAGGAGGTAATGGCATGACAAGACACAAACTCGCAGCAATCAAATGGGATTTTCCTCCTTTTGAATAAAACCAGCTAAAAAACAAGGACCCTTCAGAAAAATAAAATAAATGGGACAAAGAGGCACGCTGAGGAACTTGTGCTGCCACATCGGGAACGCCAGGAATAATTCCTTGGTGCAGTTCTCCTCCACGCCAGGTATTTTGTGCTTTATTGTTCTCCCTGTGACATTTTTAATTACAGGGGACATTTACATTAAAAAACACCCAATTTCATTGCCCTCATAACTTCCCCAGCTCCCGCTGCTTGTCCTGCAGCTGAATTTACATCAGATCGGTGACAAAATAATTATTTTCCCAGCAACTAATTGGGATGTCAAAGGCAAGATGACTTCAAGCTGGCGCTGAGCAGCAGGGCTGAAGGAGATAAAACCACTGTGCTCTGGCTCGGGCAGCACTGCCAGACCCTTCTCCTCCTGCAAAAATCTCCTTTTTTTTTTGCAGCCTTCCTCCTTATATGATTTTGTGGATTCTCTTCACTTTTCCCTCATTTATTTTCCATTTTGTTCCCGTCATTTTTCTCTCGGCATGATGGAATAGAAGCCTCCCCCTCTCCTTCTCTTTTATTTCGCCAGAGGGACTTGAAAGGCTGTAAATCAAAGTCTTTCAGAGAGGTCCTTGAAGGAGGTCGCAGGCAAGGCTAAGAAAACGAGGATTTGGCCAAAGTCCACACAATTTGGAGAGGAAAAAAAATATCCCAGCAGGGAGAAGAAACACAGGGGATGGTCAGCAGCAGGGAGGCTCAGGAGTAAGCTTTTAAATGGAATTCTGCAAAATGGTGCTGGACTGAAGGTGACACAGGTGACACCAGTCAGGAGGTGACACCCATTTGGAGGTGACACCCCTGCTCCAGCCAATATTGCAGTACAACCATCACCTTGCCTCACACATACCGTGGTGACGTCCGAGTTGGGGGGGGTCATTTCCACCAGGTTAATGAAGTATGGCTCATCCTTCCAGGTGGGATAGTTGTCATTGATGTCCAGCAGGGTGATGTTCACCTGTGAGAGAGCAAGGAAGCAAAGCTGCTTCAGGAGGTACAGCTTCCTGAGGCGTGGAATTTCCCCTGGATGTACCCAACACGTGTTTCAGGCCGTGCCGGAGTCACCATCCCTCAGAGGATTTAAAAGATGCCTAGTTGTGGCACCTGGGGACATGGATCAGTGCTGGGCTGGGCAGCGCTGAGGGAAAGGCTGGACCTGATCATCTTAGAGACCTTTTCCAACCTAAATTAGTCCAGGGTTTCGTGATTCTACGTTCACCCTCTGGAGAGAAAACTTGCAAAAAATCAACATCCTGCAACTTCACAGCCATGGCTCCTTGGCATAGCCAAACTGGGTTTTGCTCCTGTGTATTTATCACAGTTAAGAAGAACCACACAGCACAAGGTGTGTCTTCTAGCAGCTCCTTCACTGGAAGGGGGATGAGAATCAGTGGAGGAGAGAATGCAGTGGGAATGTGGCAGGAAAGGAAGGAAAAATCTGAGTGATTGGTAAAAAGCAACAGAAAAAAAAAAGAATAAATGAGAAATCAGGAAGAGAGTATGGTAACAGGGGGTGGGAGGTGCGAAGACGAGCAGGGGCGAGGATGCTGCCCTGTAGTGTCACCTGTCTTCGTTTCCAGTGTGACAAATGGCATGTCAGTGACAGCAGTGGGCCTGTGGGATGCATTCTGCTGCCTGGGAGTCTCTCACCTCCCCACAGCACTCATTTCACCCCAGCCTGCAGGGCTATCAAGGTGTCTGAGGGAAAGGGCTGCAGCTCCGGGCAGCCCCCAGCACCCGCCATCCCTAAGCAGGGGGTCCCAGTGGAGCTTTTCCTGGGATCTTCCCTGCTCCCGAGCCGCGGTGTCCGGCTGTCACACCAGGCTGAGCTGCTGGTGCCACCCCGTGGTAGAAGAGGCCAGTCCGGACACCACAGTCTCCAGGGTCAAGCCACGGCACCACGGCGGTCCCTGAGGAAGGCTGCTGACCCACCCCTACTCTGAGCAGCCCGGGTGCTTTACATCACCCGGGGACCTTGCAAGGCCCCTGAATGGATGTTTATTCCGGATCAAAAATGATTATTTTGAGTGCCAGATGTGTATCCCAGCAGACAAACTTACTCAGCTGCCCTCATCTCACTGAGTTTTAATATTCTTTAACTTTTTAGTAATCAGGAGGCATTTTTTCCCCCCTTGTTTTGCCTTTTAACAAGGCTATTAGGAGAACATAATCCCATCTGGAGCCCCAAAGGAGATCTCAGCATTCCACATGCCATGCTGGTGCCCGGCCAAGGCCATCACATGTCTCTGGGAGGCTCCATAGGGAGCTTCCAGTCTGCTACCACAGACCTCCTGATGACCCTCAGCAGGAGACACAATTATTTTAGAGATACTCCTCAGCACAACCACAAATTTTTCTGCATTGCCATGCGTTGTGTGGGACATCTCTCCTGCAACCCAACCAAGCATCCCAGGAGCAGGAGAATCCAAATGGTATGAAATGTCCAAAGAAATGTGATGCCGTGAGTGGTGAGAGAGAGAATCATGGAATAGTTAAAGTTGGAAAAGATATTTAAGATCATCAAGTCCATCAGGGATGGATCCTTGGCTTTTGACCTCCTGATACTTCCGAAGAGTTTTACAAATGCTTTGCCAACAATGGGGTTCCCTGAGGCCTGCAAAGGGCAAGGCAAAGCACGAGGCTTCAACCTGCAGCTCTACCAGAACCTTCCCAGGAGCACAGGCATTCCAGACCGGCTGGAAACCCCTGACCCAGGCAGCACGTGACCAGACTAAGGAATAACTAAGTGTACTGGCAGGCTCTCCAAGTAAGCCCCGTCTCAAGAGGAACAAAGGGAGCCGAACAAAGGGAGACGTTCTGCAGGTCAAATACGACACATTACCACATCCACAGGCTCTGGAAAGTCAAGTGGCTCCTGTGTGACTGGTTTTCCATGAAAGCAAGCTGATTTCAAGGTCTACACCACCTTAAAATTGTTGCTCCTTGTGAGCAGCAGCGGGGGTAATGCAGAGGGCAGGGACCATTATGTGCTCTTCGCACAGGGAAAATTAAACACTGCAGCTCTCCACAGCCCCGGCCCCAGCTGGGCACCGGTGGCTCGAGGAGATGGAAATTCTTCCCACACTGACCATAGCAATGCCTGTCTTCTGATGGTGCCCCACGCCTCCATCCACTGCACGGACGATGAGGATGTACTCAGATTTGGCCTCCCGGTCCAGCAAAGATGTTGTTGTGATTTCTCCTGCAGCCACAGGAGATGACAAGGTTAAAAAAGAAACACTTAAAACCAAGGTCAGGATAGTCCACAAATGGGCCCTTTTTTAAAATCCAAATAGATGGACCTTGGCAGCTCCTTAACTAACAGGAACCTTCATGGCCAAGCCTTTCCTTAGGCTCAGGAGCTGAGTTTCCATGGATGCCTCTGCTGAAGCCCTCAGGGTGACTGAGCAAGTGGTAGTAGCTGAAATCTGGTGAACCCCTTAAATTGTGGCTCTCCTAAGCAGGCTGACTGGAGGAGACGAGGGAAAGGTGGGGGTGAAAGAGGGAACTGAAAGGAAAAGGGCAGAGCATGTCCAGAGGCTCACCTGAGCGAGCATTGATCCGAAAATGTGAAGAGCCTTCCAGGGAGTAGATGATTGACTCCTGCCCATACTCCCTGGACCGGTCCATGTCCGTGGCATTGAGAAACAGCACTGTGGCTCCTTGAGGAAGGCAGAAATGACAATTTGGATGAGCCAGAACTGCCCTCTGCCCCCACACTGCTCCTGCAGGTCACCCAGCCAAGAGGTCCCTTCTCTTGCACATGCACAGTGAAGCCAAACCCCCATACCCTGCAGCTATGAGACTTTACCAGGCTTTACTGCCCCAAAAAGGGATCACCCACGCCATTCTGGCTCTAAAATACTCAGGACCCTCCCGGGAGCCCAGAGAAGGAGCAGGGGTGTGCCCTGTACCTGCCATAATGTCCTCCATGACAGTTATCACGTAGGAGGGCTTGCTGAACGTGGGGGGATTGTCATTTTCATCCTGAAGCAAAGAGAAGGTTGAGAGGCTGGTTGGGAAAAAGGCAAAATGGTCAAGTAGCTGCAAAAGTCTGGTATGGGGATGCTCCTGGGCGACTGCATCTCAAGGTGTGCCCAGTTTATGATGCCAGTGAGGGGAAGGTGGCCTTGGGGGGATGGCGGGGGGTGCTGAGCACAGGGTTTCACTGCAGAGGCAGCTGAGGTTGAGGTGAGATGATTGTCAGTGACTCTGCTGAGCCCTGCAGTGGGGATGGTACCAACTACACCACCACTTCATCACCCAGCACAGGGCTGAGGAACCACTACCACTGACAGAGGAGCATCTTCTGAGCTGCTCCTCACTCTACCACAAGCCTGGGAAGCCTCAGGCACCACATGAAGCACCACAGCATTGTGCACAGATCTGCTCCTCTCTCCCTGCAGTACAGGGGTGGCTTAGTGTTCCAGGTCATCCTGGCCATGAGGCCATGAGGCAAATTGGACCAGCCAGGGGAGCTGCTGAACTTTGGATGCCTTCCTTCCAGAGGAGGAATGCTGTGGGTGTTTGCAGAGAGGGCAGCCACAGCATTTTAGAGGGGAAGCTGGTTTGCATCCCGATGTTCTCCCTCCAAGCCTGTCTCTGCCAGCGACTACGGCCATCCTGGAGAAACCAGGCAGGAGCAATTGCTTGAAACATCCCTCAAAACAGATTTTGGACTGGTTTAAAGCTCCCCCCAGGGGGCTTTAAATGCTGTTTAAACACTATTAAGAATCTGCCTTAAATGAACCAAACCCAACTGCCTATGGAGGGAAGGATGGAGCTGCCAGGACATCAAAACACCGTTATGGACCTTGCCATTTCCCTGGGGCTGCTCTGGAGACGTTTTGTACCCGGAGACCCCTGATGGACCTGCAGCCTCAGCTGCTCCTGCTGCCGTCGAACTCGAGATTTGAAGCGATTTCATGTGCCAACGATGCCCATCATGCTGCAATTAAATTGCCAGCCCCTGCTTTCCTTTCTGGAAGCAGGTGGTCTTTAATCAGCCTTTGCGTCACTCAGCTTTCCCGGCGCCTCCTCTGAGGGTAATGAGGAAATTGTTGCCTGTCCCGGGGATGTCCTCACTATCCCTCCTTCCCCTCCTCCTCCCAGGGATGGGTGAGGGTCATCCAGGGCAAACCCAGGAGGCCTGGGCAGGTTAAAGGTAATGGAGAGGTTGAGCGTGCATCCACATGCAGCTGCATGGGGCTGAGCTGTGCCGTGCTCCAGCTGGGTGGACACGAGCCAGAGCAGATGCTGTGTCGTGTCATTAATGTTCCTGAGATCATCAGGCCATGCTCAGCAAGGCCACGGACTGGCAAGCCTGGTCCCGAGGACCCAGGGTTTGCTTCTGCACCTGCCTTCTACTTGAGAAGGACATTTCCCACTTCAGCAACAGGAGCTCCAAAGCTCCCCAAGGCACCTGCAGCGATGCCAGACAGAACCCAGCACTGTTCCACTCCCACAAAAGAGGTTATCCACCTAACCAGCTAAAACCAGCTTCCTGTGTTCTCCTGACCCTCCACCTTCCTCCCTACAACCTCACCCTCAGGCAGCCATTGTATCATAAAATCTTAGAATGGATTGGGTTGGAAAGGACCTTAGAGCTCACCTTGTTCCAACCCCGTGCCATGGGCAGGGACACCTTCCGCTGTCCCAGGTTGCTCCAAGCCCCGTCCAATCTGGCCTTGGACACTTTCAGGGATCCAGGGGCAGCCACAGCTTCTCTGGGCAACCTGTGCCAGGGCCTCACCACCCTCACAGGGAAGAATTTTTTCCTACTATCCAACCTAAACCTCCCCTCTCCTCCAGTCTGAAGCTGATTCCCCTTGTCCTATCACTCCCCGCTGTCTCCAAGGATGCTGAGAGTGGCAGACGCTCACACTAAGCACACAACCCCTCTCCTCCAGGCACAGGCATGCCGTGAGTCACTGGCTCATCGCTCTGAGCAGGGCGACAGTGGCAGGGAGTGAGGCAGAAACTTATTAGTGGTGCTATTTCCTGGGATCCTGGCGCGGCGCGCACTATTAGTTCTGACTCGGCGACTCCCTCTACAAAAGCGTATTGTCCCCTAATGGGAAATCTACAAGGCGAGTTTGACTTCTTTATTAAAAACCAACAACCAAAGGATGAAAAAAAATTACCTCCCTCCACACTCGCTCTGGTTCTGCCTTCTCACACCTCTTGTTCCTTAAGTACCGTCACAAAACACTTCCCCCTCATTTTCTTCCTGGTTTTTGGCTTTTATTTCTTTTCTTTTTCCAGCTGAGAGAAATTCCCTTTGGTTGAGAGTGGGAAAAGTGACAGCTGCTTAAACCCTGCCAGCATACAGACCCAGCACAGGGAGATGACCCACTAAAGTGTGGTCTAGAAAAAGAGGTGTTTATGCTGTCGAAAGCACAGTGTGGGAAGGATGTATTTAACCACCACTAACTCCCTGGGCACTGCCCTGTTCCCCCTCTCTCGAGCATGGTGAGGGATCTGAAGGAGAGACATACTCATGGGACTTCATTCTCATCTTACAGCATCGCTGGCTTTATCTCCTTCACCTTTCCAGACTGACGCTGCTGCCAGCCTGGCATAGATCCCACAGCTGCGAGACTGACGTGTTATCAACCAAACTGTCTCCATCGCTGATACCTCCCTCCAGACATCCTCAAACCACAATGCGCCTCAAAGTGACACGCTGATCTGATCTTCCCGAGGAACACTGTGATGCTTTGCGTCTCCCAGCAGGAACCCCTCCTCCCGAGGGAATTCCACACCGGTCCTGCTCTGCTCCTCACCCCGTGGTTAGCTGCGGCATGAGACATGTATGACATATGTACGAGACACGTGCAATCCACACATCCACATCCACGGGGTGGGATACTCTTGCTGGGCTATTGATGAATTAACAGCACTGCTATGGAGCAGCTGCAGGGAAACCACGAGAGGAATGTCAGGCACTGTACTTACAAACACCTCGATGGTGACGGGGACAGTGCTGTTGAGTGGCGGGCTGCCAGCGTCCTTGGCCATCACTGTCAAGTAGATGACCCCGTTGGCCACCTGCTCATAGTCCAGGGGGTGGTTCACGCTGATCACTGGAAGGATGCACAGTGGGGGGGTCAGGGGAGCACCCATGCACCGAGCAGGATGCGGGCACGCTCAGGGGTGCCCCTGTGGTGCCAAGAGCAGCACTTACCTCCGTACCCTTCTGACACCGTGATGTCGAAGTAGTCGCGGAAAGCAGACGCCTGCACGATGCTGTAGGAGATCTGGTTGTTTGGAGGGGAGTCCTCATCAGATGCCTAGGGTGTGAGCAGAGGGAATACATGGGCATGGGAGTTGTGCCAGGGAGAGAGCTGAGGGGATGGGAGCTGCAGGCTGGGCCCAAGGAGACTGGAAAAGTGATGGAGGGAGGGCCCCCCATCAGGGGCCCCAAGGGGGTCTGTACACCAGCCTCCTCTCATCTGCTTCTCTCATGCAAGAAGGAAACTGGTTGTTGGGACCTGCTTTGGAAGATGTTTGTTAAACCCATCACAGGCACTGATTTAAACGGACAGAGGGAGGTTTAGATTGGATATTAGGTAGAAATTCTCCCCCGCCAGGGTGGTGAGGCCCTGGCACAGGTTGCCCAGAAGAGCTGTGGCTGCCCTGTCCCTGGAAGTGTCCAAGGCCAGGTTGGATGGGGCTTGGAGATACTGGTCTTGTGGAAGATGTTCCTGGCCGTGGCAGGGGGTTGGAACTCGCCGAGTTCTAAGGTCCCTTGCAACCCAAACCATTCTGTGATTCTAACCCACTCCTGTCTCCCTGCTGCACATCCCAAGCAGAGGAGCCACTCCAGTCCCTCACCCGGAGCCGGACCACCTGGGTGACGGAGGGCTCGTTCTCCCGCAGGGCCCCCAAGTAGGCCTCCTTCTGGAAGGTGGGGACATTGTCATTGATGTCGAGGACATTGATCCTGACACGCCCTGTCGTCTCCTCCCCGCCGCCATCCCGGGCGATGACGGTCAGGGTGTAGCGCTGCGTGGTCTCAAAGTCCAGCCGAGCTGTTAGGAGGATCACACCCGTGTCCTTGTCAAGGGAGAAACTGAGGGGACAGCAAAGGAAGGGCAAAAAGCCTTGGTGACTACACACTGGAGATGGAGAGGCAGCAGCCTGACAGTGTGAAGTTCATGACTTTTTTCTGAGGGATATTGGGTCCCAGAACACCTTCAAGAGCTCCACACAGCTGAGCAGTGAGAAATCCTCAGTGCTGCTCCACAGGCAGAGAAAATGGGTGCAGAGGCCCCCAGATCTGTTCTGCTGGGCAGCCCATGTATATTCTCCAACTTTTCACCACAGGTGTTGCTCCAGGGCTGACAACTCACTGCAAAACCATTTACTGGTCTCAGGCAATGCTGGCGCCTGCAGGTCCCAACTTAGCAAAGCAAGTAAACATGCTGAGCATCAGGCATGTGCTGAACACACCCCTCTTGGAGACAGCATAGACAGGGGTTCATAGGGCATCTCACAGATAGGGCATAACCCAGTGCCTTTAATCGCCCTGTGACTGCCTAGCGAGGTTAGAAGAGGATTTTGGAGGATCAAACTCCTGCCAGTCAGTCACACTTACCGGTCAGGGTCATCGCTGAAGAAATAACTGACTTTCCCATATGAGCCCACATCATTGTCAGTTGCCTGGAAAACATAAAAGCTAATTAATAAATGAAGGTATTTATGGAAATGATCCTTTGAACACACCACTGCAGACCTTATGTGCTGCCGCACACCCCCCAAGAGCCGCAGGGCTGGGGCTGATTGCACTCCCCTGCTCATTGCTGACTCCCAGCCTGCTCTAGCTAACAGCCCTCCACCAACATTCCTCAGCATCGCTCCCAAAACCTTTGGCACTGGGAAACATTATGCCTACTTACTTTTCCTGACACATTAAGCTAACCTGGGAAGCACACCTGAAATAAAAATTCCATGGATAATTCTTGAGGGCCACCCATCCTGTCCCTGTGACGGCAGAAAGCTGGGACTCCACAGCCACAGCTCGTATCCTCCCCAGCATTCTAGAGCTGAGTTGGTTTTGCACAGCCTGGTTTTTGGTAGCAGGGAGGGCACAGAGGTGGCTTCTGTGAGAAGCTGCTGGAAGCTTTCACCATGTCTGGCAGAGCCAGTCCCTGATGGCTCTGAAGATGGACATGCTGCTGGCCAAAGCTGGGCCAATGAGAGAGGCTGGTTAATGCCTCTGTGATGACATATGAAAGACTTGACTTCTCTCTCTTCTCTCTTTTCTGAGAAGAAAACCTTGGGTGATGAACTGACCGAACCCCCCATGCCCCTGTTCCCCTGCGCTGTCGGTGGGAAGGAGGGAGGGGTTGGGGGAAGAAAAGGTGTTTTTTAAGGGCTTATTTTACTTCTCATTATCCTCCTCTGATTTTGTTAGTAATAAACTCACTTTGTACTTCTCAGTTGAGCCTGTTTTGCCTTTGGAGTGTTTTCTCCCAGTCCTTAACTCATGAACCCTTCATTAATTTTTTTTTTCTCTTCTCTGGCCAGCTGTAGCAGGGGAGGGTGAGCGAGCAGCTGTCGTGGGTGCTTGGTGTTCGGCCAGTGTCAAACCACGACACGAGTAGAGGAATAAAAACCTATTGCACTTCAGAATGGCCCCCCAGGCTAAAATACAGATCTGGAAAAGCAAGGCAAGTGATTTCAATCTTGCTTTCCACAAGAACAGCCCTTCTGGGGGTGCAATCTGCTGCATTCCCGCGGATGGAGTGGCTCAGGATGCTGTGGGATGCACCTACTCCACCAGCAGCTGCCAGAGCTGGAGCAGGCTGGTCATGGCTAAATGACCAGCACCTTCAGGGGAAGGTGTTCACAACTCACTGTGTCAGCTCTGGATGAGCAAGGCAAGATTTATTTGTATTTTAAAGTCTTCGCTCTAATGAATATATAAAATATGCATCAGTGGCAGCAGGAAAAAGGAGCAGAAAATTTTATTTTTAGGTGAGGAAAGTGGAATGCAATCCCCAAAATATCCTTTTTCTCCCCCAGTATATTTTCGAAATTGAGTCCTGTCTGGATTACTTAGAGACCAACAGGTCTGTGAAGGAGCAGGGTCAAAGACACATTTTATGTCCAGAAACTGGCAAAAGGCTGTATTTTAGGAGTGGCATGGAACACAGCCTGTTCCTGAAACCTTCCTGATTTATCGATGGCCTTGATTACCCTTGACAGCAGAGCAGGAGCTTGAGCACAGCTTTACCCCCACGTGCTGCTCACCTGCCACACCACTGGGTGACAGAGAGCAAAAGGCATGAAAACCACACAGGATTATTTAAGTTTTCCTTCCCAGACATTTTCCCATCCTGAGCAGTGAACTCCTGCTGCTTGACGCCAGCAAAGGGTGCTCTGGTGGATCCAGCTTTCCAGACCTACTGATTTTGCTGATTTTCCTCTCCACTGCTACGATGGGATTTCCTTTCTGTGGGCAGTGGAATTACATTTGGTAAAATGGAATAAACCTGTGGAAATCTGCCTGGAGAGATGCCCAGAGAGCAAGCAGCACCCACTCCTGGGGGACAAGTCCCTCTGGGGTACATCTTCCCCCTCAGAGGACATCCATGGAGGTGCTCCATCCCAGGCAGAGCCTGGCAACTTTTCCATATGGAAACACCTGGAGAGAAGGGGGGTCAACCCACCATCTGCCCACCCCCAATTCATACTGGAGTTAATCCCCCATTCTAACACCTACCACCAGCCCCTTTTTGGGTCCTCTCTTCCCAAAATCCTTGAGCGCTTCGAGCACCCTCAGCACTGCCAGCCCTCAACCTCCAGCCAGGATTTTTCCTATCCCTTACTTCTGTGCCCACAACTGCTGTGAATCCCTCGGTCCCATTAATTCCTAAGTGGCTGGTGCGAGAGCAGAGCCCAGAAAAGCATTTTCCATGCACCTGGATGGGCTGGTGATGAGATAATGATTTACAGGGGGTCTGACAGTACCAGAAAGCACGGGCAAAACGAATTCCCTTCATTTGGCCCCATACAATTGCACTCGTAAGTGCTTATTGCAGTGACAGACAACACTGGGAAAGTGTAATTTTCTTCTGACGAGAAAAAAAAAAGATAGGGAAGGAGGAAGGTTAAAAGAAGGTTAGGGAGGAGGGAATGGGAGCCCTGGGGAGAGGGGAGCCAGGAGGGCGGCTGGACCACAAGCTGTGATGACATCAAAAGTGCCAGTGAGGCAAAAAGCCCCTCTCCAAGGCGCCAGGAGGACGGGCAGCCTGACCCTGCCCCATCCACCACCTCGCCAGCCGGGCTAATTAATGCCCCTGATTTACACTGTGGGAGGTGGAAGGTGAGGCCGGCTGGATGGCCTTCCTGGCAACTGAACATCATGGAGATAATGCTGGGCAATGGAGCAGGTTAGTTGAGCGTGACAGAGAACATGCAAAAAAAGCCAAACCGTGCACGCTCAGCATATTTAATTTGGGATCTTCACCTGTTTCTGCATTACCAAGCTTTTTCCCCTCTAAGGGTAAAAAAGATGCTCAGCTGCTCAAGCCCCTGGGGAGGCGACACACACTCCCTTTGCAGAGCGATGCCGAGGGCTCCCAGGGAGCACACGCCTGCAGAACACCCGAAATCCCACCGAGCTGTCAGCAATCCCTGGGTACCAGCTGTTTTCCTGTGACTTTTCCCCATCACTGACTGGTTTTTCCCCCAGTATGCAAGCATCCATTCCCACAGCCCGGGGAGGAAAGGCATCTGGCTGGAAGTTTCTCGGGGTTCCACCTGGAGAAGCAATCAAATGGCTTTTACGCCTCTCCTCTCCTGCCTGGAATATTAAAGTAGGATTTGCCCACTGGAGCCTGCAAAAGGGCAGGATGAAAACGCAGGTCCACATCTGTACTTTTATGAGCTGTCACCAGCACAGACCGTTTCTAAAAAATCCCACATTTGTGCAGCTAAACTCTGGGAGAGTGGCAAGAAGAGGAAGCCTGGATAACCCAAAGGATTAATTTACTGAGCCGCAGCACGGCGTGGGCACCCCGCACATGAATCACACAAAAATACCCACGGCCGGCTCTCTGTCCATCTGCATCCCCCAAGCACAAATATTTGAGATGTCTCCTTTTGTCCCACCAAGGGCCATCACATCCACCCTTCCCCACCCGCAGGCCGGCAGAGCCGGAGACAAAAGCGAGGAGCTGGCGAGCGGTTCTGCTCTCCTGGGCAAATCTGCAGGAAAGGGCATGTCGTCCAATTTGTTCGGGAAACAATAGCAATGTTTGACATGTCATCAGGATTGATGGAGCAGAAATTTACATGGGAGAATTCAGTTTTAAACAGCTCCATGGAGCTTCAGTTTTAAACAGCTCCATGGAGCTTCACCCGGTAATGGTTTAGACATTCATCATCCGCCAGACCCACTCAACGACTCCTTAAACTGCCGGAGATTAACTCTACTCACAGCAGCTTCAGGGAGCACGGCAGGAGGAGTCGGCAAGGGCTTAAAGAACCAAGAAGAGCCCTTCGAGGTGGCTCAGATCCCCCACGGAGCCTCTGGGATGGCAGAGTCCTCCCCCCCAAAACTGTCAGACAGGGATGAACAGCTGGAAGTTGGTTGCAGGGGTGAGCAGAGTGCATTGGAATGATGATCAGGGCTGCCATGTCCTCCCTGGCTGAAGAGCCAAACCCTTCCCACCTTTCCCTCACCTGGGAGCAGGTCCCAGCTCTGTTTGTTCTCCTTCACCCTCTTTGTTTTCCCTCCCTCACATGCACAAAGGAGGAAATAAAAATTGATGGGGAACGAATTGCTTTGGCCAGGAGCTCTCTGCTTAAAAGAGTCGTGTCAGGAAAGCAATTACAGGATGTCAAAAAGCTGTCAGGATACCAGAGTGACCGGGCAGAGCCTCGTCCCTGCCTGCTCCTCTGGCTTGCTCCAGCAAGATGCCTGGGCCTTGGGAAAGCAAACGGAAGGAGAATTCCCATATGCTTCCTAGCTTTTTTTCGGTTTTCTAGGAAAGTGAGGCAGATGCAGTTGCTGCTTGGGGCTGACTGGTTAGCCATGGGCTGCTCAGACTGTGGTACAAGAATTCCAGGGTGGGGAGCCATGCCCTGGCATCCTACTGATTTTTGGAGCCACCAAAACCTGCATGTGTTAACTAGGCAGCCATGCAAACATCCCTTCCTCAAGGCAACCTTCAGGTCCCTGGGGAATAGCAGCTAACTGCTGGTAGCCACCGGGATTGGGATTTGATTTGTGATTTGGGGGAGACAAATGTGAAGGGCCACGGGCTTCCATGAGATGCAATCACCGGGCTGCAAAAGCACAATGCAAAACCAATGGAAAACCTACTTAAAGTTATTATGGAATGGCTTCAGTCGGAAAACAGCTCTTTTGTCGGCATTGCCTGGCCCGGCCGTGTTCTTTCCCAGGCTTAGAAAGAGGCTGCCCGGTGGGAGGTGGCAATCAGGCAAGAGCAGAGCCGGTGGCTGGCCGGCACTGGAGCCCGGCGGCTCCAGTGATTAGCTGGAAAAGAGGGAGGCGGGAGCGGGGAATCAGGGCAGTGCCGGGCTACCGCCGCTGCCACCACTTTCCCAGCAGCTCCAAATCCTGCCCAGAGCCAGGGAGCTCAATCGGCGCTAATGACCCCAGAGGGCTGCGCTGAACCTGGCTGGGGGGGAAAAAATAGTCAATCAACCCCCCTGGGAATGGCAGAGCTTTTCTCCACCTCTTCTGCCAGCCACCAGGGAAAACAAGAGCCTCCCTGATTGTGTTTTATAACAGCAGCCCCTGCAACACCAGCTCCACTCAGGCAAGGTTA
Organism: Gymnorhina tibicen; assembly: GCA_013399875.1. Lineage (NCBI taxonomy): Eukaryota > Metazoa > Chordata > Aves > Passeriformes > Artamidae > Gymnorhina > Gymnorhina tibicen. Next base: position 492,473 of record VXAZ01000561.1, read on the forward strand.
ACACTTGCCTGGGCAGCCATGATTTAGCGGGCAGTGATTTACTGTAGCCAGGCTGTTGGAATGGCTGGAGACGGGGCTTTAAAACACCAGGTGACAGAAGATGGGCCCAAAAGTGAGATAAACAGGCTTTACCAGCATGGGTTTTCACTGGTGACGCCCAAGACCATCTAAATGCCCACCTCGGTGGGTTTTACTGGAGCTGGGTGCAAGTCCTCCACTAATGAACTGCATTGATTTTATATTCTCCTGTTGTCCACCTAAATGGCAAGTGGCACATCTGAGCGATTAAGTAACCCCACAATTGCCTGGCTTGACATCTCAATCACTGCACTGTTGAGTCTCCAATGAATTTTACAGCCCAGCAAAATGGAAGAAATTAGGGTCAAAGTCTGGTGGAAGAAATATAAATCCTCAACGATCTCTAAAATTTTCACAAGAGCTCTAGGAAGCCAGTCATGCCACCCACCATCTGCAACTCCACCTCACCCAGGTGAGAGGCCCAGCAGGCAGAGGGGGGATAAAAACAAAGGAGGAGGGATGAGCTGAACAGGTCCTTGCCAGGAGATGGACATGAACATGTTGCATCCCAGCCTGAAGAAAGGGAATGGCCAAACTGATCAGCCCAACTGATTTGCACATCTAATGGCTCCCAAATACCCAGTTCAGGTAAATTACCCTCCCCTTCACACCCCGAGGTCAGCCTGTCAGCAACACCAGAGGCAGCTCAAGGACATCTGTCCAGGGGTGACATTGTCACAGCGTCACTCAGCCAACAGCACCCGCTGGGTGCTGATTCCCATAGGAGCCTTTTGCTCGAGGAAACACAGCCTTGGATGCTTTGGGAGAGACGTGGGGGCTGAGGGCAGCTTTGAAAACAGATTAAAATCCCAGGAGCATTGGCTATATTGGAACTTTGCAGGTGTAAAAGCATGAGGAGTCTGGGAGAGGATGTATCAAGGTGAAGACAGCGATGGCCCTAAAGGAACTGCTGAGAAGGAAGTGTGAGGCCAGGGTGTTCACATGGCAAAGAGCATCACCTTGGAAAAATTCTCCCTTAAACTCCCAGCCACATCCCAAATCACCAGGCAAAGCCAGCAGCAAAGGAAAACCACCCAACCCTGTCTCCTACTGGGAACACTGGGAGGCATGGCGGGGAATCCTGCTGCCTGGCTTGTGCTTTGCAGGATGCAATTTGGACAGGAGCAGGTCTGCATTTGCTCCCTGATTTTCTTTCCCATCTCATGGGCTGAACTGCTGTGTTTTTTCTTTTTTTTTTTTGGTTGGGCAGGGGGAAGGGGCCAGGCTGTGATTTTGTTTTGTTTTCCCACCTCTGTGCTCTCACTGAGCATTTTTCCTGACAGCTCCATCAGGACAGGAAGCGGCTGCACATGCTGCAGTAAGTGTCTCTCTCTCTCTCTCCACAGCGCTTGGGCTGTCATGATTCCCATTCCACCCCATTTTGGTCTCACGGATTGATATTTAGATTAAAGAGATAAACACAGCCAAAGAGCACTGGGCCCTGACAGAAAGACGAGGACTTCAGATCTGTCAATCATGCCTGCTAACTCCCTCCTCCCCTTCCCTTTATTTACAGAGCTGGCTTGATAAGAATATTTAACAGGAACAAGGAGTGCAAGCACATTTTTATACTTGTAAAAACCCAAGGAGCACGCAGGAAGAAGCCAAGCCATTCATGTTTAACTTTCCAGGCAATTTGGAATCGTCTGCTTTGATTATTTAACTCTTTACTGTTTCGTGTGTTTGCAGACTTCCTCTCCTCTTGCAGATAAAGGATTCAATTTTCTTTTAAGCGGCAGGGAAATTGGAAGAGATTTTGTTCTGTTTAAGCACAGCTGGAGACATAGCACTGGGGAGGGGGGAACTGAAAACAACAAGATCAATTAAGATGCTGACAGGGAGGGAGAGCTGTGTGGGCCACGGGTGGGGAGAAGGGCTGGAAAAACGGACAAAGTCCAGGCTTGGAGGACATCAGAAACGTCCAACTGAGAGTTCTCCAGCCTCCATGAGCTGCTGCTGAGCCATGCTTTCATATTCCCACCAGTGCCCTCTGAATGCCCTCCTGCTTTCTTAGATCCTCTCCCCATGTCTGAGCCTCTGCAACACCCAGCTTGCCCCAGACATTCGGCTGGCAGTCCTCAGTTACCACCACCCTGTCCATTCCTCCTCTGCAGCAAGGACCTTCCAAGACATTTTCCATTCACTTAAAGCAGAAGGAAAGGACGGGGCTGGCCTGGCAGTCCTCCCAGTGTTTCCCCATCCTGTACTTCCCTAACCCATGCAAGAAGGTAAAGGAGGTACAAGTTACTCCTGAAGTAGGTGGGGCGGGTGACTCCCTGCAGAGCAGGACACAAACTTAATCCCTGAGCAAAATGTAGGGGTCAGTCAGCTGAAAATGTGTGAGAAGCCCTGTGCTGTCCTCCTGGTAGCACCAGGGGAAGCTGTCCTGCCGGCCACCATGAGATGATGGGCTGCACCATTCTCTAGTCCTAATGCTGGGAAAGCACCCCAGGTGCCACTGAAGGACAGGGGATGATTTATCCCACACTGATTCCCCATGGAAGATCCCTAGATGCCTTTTTATCCATCCATTGATTTGCAAGGTATTTCCCCACCTCACTCCGTGCCCTCAATGGCAGTGTCCTTATGCCATGCAACTTTCCCAAAATCAGGAGCAGTGTAGGTTTTCCCTTGAGGCTGGCCCACACAGTCACCATCATCACGTGAGAGAGAAACACAGTTCAGGCTGAGTCCCTGACCCACCAGCATCTCAGAGCTGCAGCCTCTACTACTGCCTTTGATGTTTGACTGCTTCTACCCCTCTGCATTCATTTCTTCTCCAGGAAAAAGGGGAAAAAAAAGCTTTGGAGATCACCAAGAAACAACAGACACCGGCAGCTCCACAGATGCGGGGGGATAGCGAGTGCCCTCGGCCAAAGGGATGGCAGGATGTAGGGTGGCATGAGTGCTGAAGGCAGCCAGAGGAAACCTGAAAGGCTTGCAAAGCCTCATCCCACCCATGACTTGGAGTCAGACAAACCCAGAGGGATGCAACTCTCTGGGCATCCCACAGTTGCTCTGGGATGGCTGCAAAGCAGCATGATGGGATGTGGGAGCGCCGTGATGGGATGCGAGAGCCCACAGACCATGGCATCATCCCTGCCAAACTCAAAGGCTGATGGCTGATTGGGAAAGTGATTTGCATCCTAAATAGCTGTTTATTGATGTCTGCAACTCTCCTTGCCAGGGTGGGAAAAGTACATTATTACTTTCTTGTTGACTGGCGTTTACAGCTGGCTGGAAAGAAGGGGAAAGAAAATCAGGCCAGGATCGATTTTCCCATCCCCGACACAAGGCCAAAGAGAGATCGAAGCAGCAGAAGAAAACTGACAGCTGGGTGGTAAAGGAGAGGAACTTTGCCAACCAAATTAAAGGTTGATTTAATGAGGAGAGTAATGGAAGGTTAATTAGCGCATTTACTTCATTAGGTTCTTACTAACAAGGCTTCTCCTGAGGAAGTGCAGTGGCAGGGAGGGGGAAGATGAGAATCCAGGTGAATGGATATGTTGGGGACGATGTTCAGGGAGGGGGCAAGCCATGGAGGGTAGGAGAAAGGGACTGTGCAGGAACATGAGCCCATATGTATATAGATATGAATACACACACGTAGATAAGAATACACAGGCTAATGCATTTTCCAAAAAGACAGGGAGACCATCTCTTCATTTCCTCCATCAAATAATCTGAAAATTTTAATCCAGATTTCATTAAAAACCAGGGAAAATAGTGGGGTTTTTTACACACAAGACAGCCTTAGAGATTCAGGTTATCAAGCCCCAAGGGAACACGGTGCTTATTTTACCTGCCTTGCTACCTATCACAAGATACAGAAAATCATTCCTGTGCCGAAATCAATGCCTGTTGGTTGATTCAGGCACCACAGTTTATAATCTGAGGTCTGCTGGAGATGCTCACACTATTCCTGAGGGTCTCCAAAAGATAACTCTAGAAAGCCCACAGCAGCTTGCCTGAAAGTATAATGTGTGTGTGAATATTTAAAGCTCCGAGAAGTCTCCACATCCCTTTCAGAATTCTTGAGGGTGGTTGTTGTGAGGAGAAACCCAGCCCCATCTCAGACCAGAGGTGTTTCAGGGTAAGGAGGAGACCAAGGCAAGGCAAAGAGCATAACCTCACAGGGGAGGTGAGGGTGGGACCCTCACCCTGGGGGGAGGAGGAGATCCCACAGAGAAGGAAGTCATTAACTCAGCAAGCATTTGGGATGAATAGTTACACAAACCATCCCAGAGAGGTGTTGAAGTGATTTCCAAAGCATGGCTCATCTGATTCATGCCTGACCTGGCTGGAGTCAGGAAGAGCTGGCAGGAGAGGATCAGGAACAGCAGGGGCTAACGCCTGCTGGGAGATGCTTGTGTGGGGCTTGAAGGAGGGCAAGTGGGCAATTCATTCCCTGCAAACCCCTCCATGTCTCCCTGTCTTCATCCCAGCCATTTTCCAGGGTGGGAGAGCAGGAAGCAGGCAGGCAGCACCCCCCCAGCTCGCTGCTGCTTGCCAGCCAGTTGATGGAGCCCACAGCCACTGATCCCAGCCTGTGCAGCCAAGCCAGACCAGGGCAAATAAAGCAGAGGAGGGATCACGGAGCTAGGATTACTTTCCACACTTCCCTGGAGAACCATTTTTCTCCAGATCCTTCAAGGCAAATCAAATGCATTGTTGTGTTAAAAACAAGTTACTCTTGGTTTGTTTGGGCTTTAATGATTTTGGTTATCAGAGCTTTTCAGGAAGACTTTGCTGTGCAGATCTGTAGTGTACGAGGAGCTTAAGGAGATCTCCCGCTCCTTAATTCCCACCTCCTGCTGGGTTGTCTTAGGCCCCTTCCCCATTCTCCAGGTCTAGCAAATACATCAGCAAGTGGAGCACAGCTTTTGGAGGCCCATGGCAGCTGCTGGCAAAGCAGCAGTGTCTGAAGGCAGGTCTGGAGGGGCACTGTGCTCTCTGCTGTCACACCCTGCAGCTTTGCAGTGAGGCAGGAGCCCGAGATGCCACGGGCTCAGTGTGACAGGCGTGAACACAGGCTGGCACCTTCCCTGAGCTTCCCAGCCAAGCATCACCCAAGGGACAGGAGGGCATGCTGGGCTGAACTCCCCCCTCCTCTCCCTGTTGGGTGACCCCAGAAGCAAGGCCATGTTTAGGTAGCTTCTTCCACCCAAAAAAAGCTTCCCAGCTGAAAGCTCCATCCTGCTCTCCCCCTGGCCAGGTACAGAAGAGCTCCTCAGGGGGGCCCCACCACAGCGAGCCCAGGGAACTGCTTCCAAACCCTCCAGGCTTGGGAGAGAAAGGAGCAGAGACCTGGGCCATCAGTCCCCTTCACAGCCACTGGGCACGGGGCCCTCAGACCTCCCTTTCTTCTCCTGTCCCAGCTGAGGTACTAAAGGAGGGCTTGTGAAGCAGTGACACTACAGCTGCTGGCAATGAGGCAGCCTGGAGCAGGATGGAGAGTAACAGGTTTTCCTGCTTCTAGACTCAAGGACCTAAGGATTAGCAGAAGGTGTCCCTGCCCGTGGCAGTGGAGTTGGAATGAGATGATCTTTAAGGTCCCTGCCAACCCAAAGCATTCTATGGCTCTGATCATGGCTACAGCCATTCATCCCCCCTAGCAGGGTCCTTCCCCAGAGCTTCCTGTCACAGAGCCCCGAGTCCTCTGCCCTGAGCCACCACACCTCACCACACCTCTCCAGGGTCCATCCTTCCAGCCCGCTCCTGCTATTAGGAAAGCCAGCACCCATCAAAAGCTGCTGGCCACCAGGCAGGCAGGACCTGGTGGGGGTGTCAGAGCCCCAGTTAATTCAGGGTGCAGTGTATGTTCTTGCTGCCTCGTTCCTGGAAGGCATGAAGTTATACTGGCTGCCTGCTTGCTCAAGAACTGTGAAATTCTTTCTCTGACCTTTTCTGTTATGTTATTAAAAGGCTTCATGGCCAGTTGTTTCAGTAAAAAAATAGTATTTCAATATCTGCTGGTAGCTGGGGCAGAACTGGCCCATCTCTTCAGGCTGAGCTCTGCTCACCTCCCTGCTTTGCTCCAGCCTCACAGAAGGTGTTTGCTGCTGTGTGGGACCTCCAAGCCTTTCCAGCCTGCCTTTTCCTGGCACAGCAGAGTCTGGGGCAGGGAAAAAATGAAGTTTGCATGGAGAGAGGTCTCTAACAACTGCAGAGCCCTGGATAGGCTGCTTGTTCTTCAGTCATCAAGGACATGCAATGGACATGTAACTCCAAACAGCCACAATTTATGTGACCTGGAAGCTTTGGCTGGAGTAAGGAGCCTGGTCTCTGCAAAAGCAGGAATCTCTGGCCTAAGGGGATTCTCACATGTATAAACAATCATGGAATCTTTAAGGCTGGAAAAGGCCTCTCAGATCATCAAGTCCAAACATGAACCCAGCACTGCCAAACTCACCATGCACCCGTGACCCTAAACACCATATCTGCGTGTTTTTTGAACACTTCCAAGGATGGTGTCCCCACCACTTCCCTGGGCAGCCTGTTACAATGCCTGACCACCCTTTTCACTGAAGAAATTTTTCCTAATATCCTATGTAAACCTCCCCTGGCACAACCTGAGGCTGTTTCCTTTTGTCCTGTCACTGTCTAACTGAGAAGAGAGCCCGACCCCCACCCAGCTGCCCCCTCCTGTCAGGGAGTTGTGGAGAGCCAGAAGGTCCCCCTGAGCATCCTTTTCTTCAGGCTGAGCCCCACCAGCTCCCTCAGTTGGTCCTCATGCTCCAAGAGCATGGAGGCAGGAGAGAAGGCTGCCTTTGGGCACATTGTGGGTTCCCTGTACAGGGCAGGAGCTGTTCCCATGGAGCCTGGACTCTCCAGATGTTCTTGTGCAAGCAAATGACCACCCGAGTCTAAACAATAAATGCCTTTCGGTGACAGAATTAAACAGACGGATGGATGGACAGGGAGATGGAGGGAATGCTAAGCAGAGAGCAAACAAAATCTTAGAGGGTGGACAAGGTTGTGCTGTGCGAGGGAAGTGGCTGAGGTTTGACCAGGAATCCACGGATCCGAGCCCACGCATCCCTGGGCAAAGGGAAAGAGGGAGGGAGTGGAGAGCAGGCAGCAGCTCTGGGTCCCCGCTGGCTGCCTGTACTTGGGGTTGTTTTACAGTTGATTTATACGTGTAACAGGCAATGCTTCTCTGCTGTCACTGACATTAGGAGCTGAAATGCTGTAGAAACAAATGGCCATTTGTCACCGCAAATGAAGTCTACTTGCTCCTTCCTTTTGCCTTTCCTTTTCAGCTGGCCAAGCTGAGGGCAGCCTGGAGAGGGTGGCACTGAGGAGAGCCTTTCCCCTCGCCTACACACACCCCATCAGGCACAGCCAAGGGGGGATAGCCAGGATGCACTCACTGGAAGATAGGCAAACAGCCCAGGGGCTTTTGGGCTTCTGGGAGCAACTTGTCCTCCTTCCCCAGAACATTGGGCTGGGCAGAAGATCAGCGACCTCCCCTTGCCTCAGCTCCCATGGCTTTAGCTGCTTGTCTCCCTGCTAGGAAGGTGCTGCAGACACTGCTCTGTCCTGCCAGCTGTGCCTGCCCATCTCCAGCAGCAGCTGGCACAAAGCCTCCTGCCACCCTTCAGCAACCACTCACCCGGCCCACGCACTCCCCTGTTCATCCCAATCCCACAAGCCACCTGATTTGTTCTTAGCACCCTGAACCCCACTGTCTCTCCAAACCTGCACTTATTTGCGCAAAGGAGCGCAAAAAGAGGGGAGCCAACAAAAGTCCCCTTTCATGAGGACGTCATCCAGCAGCCACCAAAGAAGTGGGCATACCATGTGGCTGGCCAGGCTTTCTCCAAAACCCCATCCCTAACCCCTATGTGTCAATATCCAGGAAGACTGCTCGAGCAAGCGGAAAAGAAGGGAGAAAAGGAAAGGAGGAATTTATTAGCAAGGAAAGCAGGCTTTTTGTCTGCAGCATGTGGGACAGGCGGAGAGACATGGCGTAGACGGGCAGCAACCAGAGGGCTGCAGCTCAAAGGCAAGCGGCCGCAGCAGGAGGAGCTGGTACTTTATGAGGGTTGTTAAAAGTTTGGGATCAGCTGGGAGGGCAATTTGGATTTCAGTGCTAATTGCATCCATTCTGATTTATCATAGAAGATTCAACTCCTGGCATTTTGTGTTCGCTCTGAAATGCTGGCATAGCTGGAAGTTGGGGAAAGAGGAGACGCAGTAACAATCTCATTGTTTAGTGTCTGACGGCCTGACTAGCTAAACATCTGCTTGAAATATTAATAACTGTCAGATGGGAACAGCTCCGAGGCTCTATACAGTTTCACACCATCTGTTTGTAAAGTAAACACACTTACGCACAGGCACATACACCCAACTCTTTTGTCGGGGCTTTTATCCTCTGAATGGGCATTCCTGCACGGATGGGAGACCAGGGACTGTGCCTCGGGAGAGCAGGGGGACAAGGAGTGGGCAGGAGGGCAGCTGGAGCAAATTCATTGGAGAGGGAGCCAAGCAAAGTCATCGATAATGATATCAACTAATGATAGTGGTAGTAACCCAAAGGGTAGCAGGGGGTTTGGTGCTCCCTGCTGTGATATTCCCCATCCCAAAGGAGCTTTGATGGTTATTCCAATCGTATTTCAGCACAGGGTTTTGTTGTGGTTCTTGCTGTGCCCCACACTGGCACTGACATCACTCTCATGCAGCTGGAAATGTGTCTTCTCCATGAGGATTCCAACCAACCCACAGAGGAGGAAACGAGCCCTATGGAAATGCCCCCTACTATCACCACCACCTCTGCCTGCCTCTGTTCGGCTGCCAGCCATGCAATACCACGCTCTGCTAAAAAGAGCTATTCCCCTCCTTTTCCGTCCTTCGCCCTTTTAATGGCTCAACCGACCTCAGTTTGGCTGAGGAAGATGATGCTTCCAAAGAAGGCAGTGAGAAAAGCCACACCAGGGGTACTGTGACTACTGGGATCAGTATCTGCAGATGAAATACAGTGCAGGACTCTCTTTGAATTCCAGGTGTGGTAGGAAATACATACACATCTCCCAGAGAACAGGAAAGGTCAAGACAACTGCTCCAAAAGCCATGAGAAGGCTACACCCCACCACCAGCATCTCCTAATGCTCCCTTCCCAGGCTACCCCTTGGTGAGGGACACCACGGAGCCAACACATGTGCCAAGGACTCGGCAAAGGGAGCTGGAATGCTCCTACTCACGTGGACCTGGAGGACAGTGGTGCCCACGGTGGTGTTCTCGAAGAGGCTGACGTTGTAGAGCACCTTGCTGAACACGGGCCGGTTGTCGTTCTCATTGATGAGGTTGATTTTCACCCGCGCGAAGCCGACGTGGTCCGGGACGCTCTCATTTGCGAAGAGCTGAGCAGAAAAGGAAGGCAAGGGGAGGGTTGGAGACACTGGGAAGCTTGGGAGAGTTACCTATCCTTCTTTAGTGGAGAAAACAAGGCTCTCCTCAGCTCCCTCACCAGCTGAGCCAGCTCAAGGCAAACCACCAACAGAGCTGGAGCAGGAGGATGGGGAGGGTTTTGGCACCTGGTAGGTGCTCTTAAAACAAAGTTTTATGCTCTATAAAGCTTTTATGGCCCTGCTCTGCTTAAGCTCTTGCAGCTGAGCCTTTGGATGTTGGAAAGAGAAAGTGCAGAGCAAATCTCTTCCCCACCTCCTTCTTTATTACAATTTCCAATTTTTTGGCTGTTTTGTAGTGCTCTGCTGTTTCATAGTGGGGATTATCATAGAATGGCTTGGGTTGGGAGGGACCTTTACAGGCCAGCTAGTCCAACCCCCTGCCATGGGCAGGGACATCTTCCACTAGACCGCGTTGCTCAGAGCCCCATCCAACTTGACCGTGAATATTTCCAGCAATGGGACATCCACTATCTCTATGGGTAACCTGTTCCAGCATTTCACCACCCCCATGGAAAAAACCTTCTTCCTTATACCTCATTTAAATCAGCCACCAAAAGCCATCCCCCCAGTCCTATTGCAACAGGCCCTGCTGAAAAACTTGTCCCCATCTTTCTCCTAGGCCCTCTTCCAGTACTGGACAAGAGAGAGGAAGATGGTTAATGGTCACTCTTAGGTCATGCTGAAAACCATGGCTGTCCCACAGAGCCCAGGGGTGCAGCCTTACCGAAAATTCATAGCGAGGAATTGTCTCGAAGTCCAGCGGCACTGCCACACGGACACGGATATCTGCCTTCCCCTGGATGGAGGTCGGCGAGATGATGAAGTGGTTGGAGTTGTTGCCCACCAGGTAAACCTCAAAAACGCTGTTGGGTCCCTGGGAAGGGAAAGAGCAAGGTTGGTGTTTTATACAAAATCCATGTGCACATGAGAGGAGTGGGAATGCATCCTTGGGATGACCCCGCAAAGCACACAGAGGGGAAGTCCCTTTTGCTTGTTGAGGGTTCACATTCCACACAGGGTATCATGCACTGGGATTTCACTGCCTCAGGCTGGGGGCACAGCATGGGTGCCTCTCTCATGCAGAAGGCTCTTTCCAGTAAGGCAGCTCAAACTGGGAACTGGAAAAACTCCTCCTCTCCCAAAGGCTGGCAAAGCAGCAAGGCCATCAACGTACCAGGAACTTTCATCTGAGCGCGGCTCCCTTCCCAGAGCACGGCCCAGCAGAGCACATGAAAAGCAAGCTCAGAAGCTGCCAGAGATGAATTTCCAATTTTCCCTGAATGACCTCCCTCCTATCAGAAAAAGTGGCCAATTAAATGCACGAAGGGGCACTAATAGCAAAAGCTGCCTAAGTGTGACCACTGAGAGCAGATGACATGAGCAGAATCTCTGCCTTCCCCTTCTCCTCGCACACCTCCACGCAATCCATGGAGCTGAGGGCATACTGAGCATCTCCCAGCAGAGCCCCACAGCAGGAGCAAGGCCCAAGGGCACCCACAGAACCACAGAAGGGCACAGAGTGCTTCAAGAGCCCAGCAGTGCTCTGCTGGTGGATGGTGGGAGCATCTCAGGGTAGACTGGTGCCTTCCATGAGCTGTTTTAGTGCCAAACTAGGAAGTGAGGGATGCTCCCAACACCCCAGACACACCCATGAAAAGGAAGGAGCAGAGGATACAGAGAATGGCAGAGGGAAGCATTACTTCCCAAGCTGTTTTGTACCCTATCCTCAGGATGTCGATTTACAAGAAATGACCATTTTCTACCAGTCACAAAAAGCTGCTTCATTGAGGAATTTCTGCCCGTCTCTGCTGCCAAGCCCTCAGGATCTCTCCCAGGGCCTGTGCCCTCTCTGCAGTACACGAAAGCACCTTTTGTGGCAGCGAGATGCGAGGGATTTTCTTAGAAACCAGAGAAGAGCGAGTTTGTTGGAGGCATGAGATAAAAGTTGAAACATCAAAAGAAATCCAAGTATTTGCAGGAAGAGAGCCAGGTGGATTAACTCCCCTCTAGCTGGGGAAGGAGATCAGCTCCAGATACCCACTATCCCTAATTAGCAGCCCCTTGAGTGCCTCAGTCTCCCCACGTGAGGTCTGGAGAAGGGGGATACAGCTGCCTCTCGGGAGGGCTGCTGCGAGTTGCCATTTATATATTTATTCAGCTATTTATTTTTTTTGCCTCGGCCCCCATGCTGCTTTCCTTGCTCCTGGTTCCCGGAGCTTGCGAGCCCCCTGTGGATGCCTGAAAGCAAATCTGAATATTCAAATTGTTATCAGCTGCCCAGCAGAAGGGCCTGGCTAAGCCCGGCTCACAGCAAGGACCCCCCACTCCAGAGGAAGCCATAGGGAGCTGCTTACCCCTTCCCTCACCCCTTCCTACCTGCTCTTGCCACCCAGAGCAAACAATGGATTTGAAATGTGATTGGGAAGAGGAAAAACAAGCGCTGCATCTCTGGGCTCTCAAAGGTCCTGGTGTGCAGCGATCACAGCCAAGCATCATCTCCTTGCAGTGCCTCAAAGGTGAGGATGAGGATGTTATCAGTGACCTGCTTTATGTGCTCATTCCCCTCTCCATCCCCTGACCTCCCAGCTCCTGCACAGCTCAAGTTTTTCCCCACCACTGCAAACAAACTGAGTCCTTTGCCTTCCTTTAGAGCCACAAATTAAGGAGCAGCCTGCCAAAGCTCAGCAACCCTACAATAATAAACCTGTCTCCTTCCAAAACAAACTGACCCATAAAAAACAGGTTTTGGAGGGAAGTTTGCTATCACCCAATGCCGGGATGCAGCCACACATTTTCCAGCTCCTCTCATCCCATGCCAGCACTCGGGGCTCGCCCTCGCTGTGGCTCGAGGCTGCTGCCTGCTGCCTCCTTCCCAGCAATCAAATCTCTCAGCCAGTGCTGCAACCGACAGAAATTTCGTGTCAATTCAGCTAAAAGACAACTGGAGCTGCAGTTGGGCATAATTACGGCTTTGTTCTCCGCGTGCGTATTCCTTGGAGTGTGCAATCGGAGCCGCGCCGCAGCCCCGCTGCCACATCAACCTCACACCCATACCCCGCTTCCAAAAAAGCCACCACTGGCTGATCACGCTGCATTTTTGGACAATTTGTGACAGACCTGTTTGCCAGCCCCATCTGCCTGATACCCCTCTGAAATTCCAGGGGGAGAACCCTGGGCACAGGTGGGACTGGCAGGCAAGGGCAGAAGCTCAAGTGTGAGATGCCAGCAGGTGGGTACAGGTGTCACTCCAGAGGTCTGAAGTGTCAGGTGGGACCCACTCATGCACCTGCTGTGAATCATGCCCAAAAATCTGCTCTCCCAGCTTGCAATCCACACTCACATGGCAGAGTTCACCAAGAATCAGGAAACTCCTTCTCCCATCAGGAGGCTGGGGCAGCCACATCAGCTGTTTCAGCTGGGACTGACGATGGATCATCATTTTTATCACTGCTTTTTCACCCACTTTCACCTGCGGGCTTCATCCATCACTTCTGCTCCCACCCAGCCCCTTCCTCATGAGAGCACACCCTGAAATGCTTCAGGAATTATTCCACCTTCCAGCAGTCACAGCAAATATTTAGCATCACTTACCAATGGCTACACAAGAAAACAAAGTAAAAAAAAAAAATCCAAATCCCTAGACAAGCAGACAACCCTTCCTCAACCACACCATTCCCTGAGGTGCATGGGTAGATTGATTTCCTGCAGTCATTTTCAGCACAAAGTGAACTAGATTTGGAAAAAGCAGCCTGGGAATCCTCGTTTTTGTCCTTTTCGCGCTGCCTCAGTACAGGTCTGCTTTTGGGTCCCTCATCGCAATTTGCTCTTCCAAAGTGGAGAGCCTTGCCTTCCTGAAGCACAAAATCCAGTGCAACTCCAGCTTTCCTCCCAGTCACTTTCTCGGCCTGGGCTATTACCTACAACAAGCTACAGAGGATTTAATATTCCACATTCTGGGAAGTCTACAAAGAGAGGAAAGAGCTGAGAGTTCAGGAGTGGAAGTGAAGGAAGGGGAAAGAAGAAGTTGGGGTGTTTTGAAAGCAATTAGTGCCTTTTTGTAGGGCTTGGATAACTTACATGTGGCTCTAGTGAGTCAGACAAATAATGCTCAATCTCTCCTTTGAGAAGACAAGGCATGAAGGGGGTTATTCCCCATACCCATTTCAAAGCATTTAACTCAGAACAGCCTCTCTGGGTGTTGCCTGCCTCTCTCTCACTGCCCAGCCAGTTCGGGCTCCCAGCACCCCTCTCCCCCCCAGTGCCAATAACCCTTTTGAGGGCTCACTGGGTACTGGCGCTTGTCCCCTGAATCCTTAAGAAACTCTCTGGGCTGACGGGCAATGCAGGATGCCTGGAGCAAAATGCTCCCCAACCCTTCTGATGCTCCTCCCTACGCTAGCAGCCCTATTCTCCCATCTTTTTGTCCATCCTAAGTGTCAGTCCTTGCCCGTTCCCTCCCTCCTGGAGGAGTTTTCTCCTTCCCCGCTCTCCCCAGGTTATCTGCTGAATTCCACACACGCTTGCACAGACGGGATCAATCCGAGGCTGCCTCGCCTTCAGCTTATCTCTGCTCCAAATGATTGATTTTCCCTCTTTAAGGGTAATTTGCTGGTGAATTCCATGTATTGCAAAAACCCCTGTGAAATCTAATTCAGCCCGACTGGCAGCTGGCACTTTTGGGAGAGAATACTCATGTGCCGTCAATTCCCCTTTACAGTTTCTTGCCATGTAGATCATATTTATAGTGCTTGTGCCTGTCATATGCATATATATGCCCTGGATGATTCATATATTGCCACCTGCACACGCATGGGCACACAGGATATCCTGATGGGGGTTGCTGGTGGAGTTCTGTGCAACAAAGAGAGCATATTCCTATGGCCTGGATCTTCCTTATTTTCAATTCCCCATTTATCATCCTCGATATGCTTATTTTAGAGAATTGTTTCAAAATGATTTTAAAATGTCAGGCCATCATAGTAGTGCTTCAGACAGCCTCTGCCCTTTTCTTCCTCTTCACTCAACCGCATCGAGGAAAATCAAGCGGAAGCCATGGTGGGAGGGCTGGCTTCCCCGGCACGCCCTGGGAGAGCAGGCTGCTGCTTCCCTTAGCATGCACCCATGGATCTCGGAGCCATAGGAAATGGGGGATGCCCGGAAGGATGCCCTGCCCCTTTTCCTGGATGGCCAAACCCTTGCCTTCTCCCTGTGATCAAGCCGCCAGGTACGGAACACCAGCATATCTAAAAAGGACATCCATGTCCCCCAAGTCAGCCAGCCCAGGAGCAGATGAGCCTTCTGAATTATCACCAACCTGTTCCCCAGCTCAGCCTGTTCTCAACCTGCAAACAAACCTTGCTACAAAGCAGATAAGTCAATGCCTTAATCTTCTGCCTCATGCACAGGATTTATTCCTCCCTGCTGAACTACCACAATGTGAGTGAGAGGAGAACCCAACCTCAGCCTGGAGGTGTCCAGTTGAGTATAGGCTCAGTCTAAACACTGGGAAACTTCAATGGATTTTCATAAACAGCTCTTGAATGACTTGGGAAAGCTGTTCAAGGTTCTGCTCTCTATCTGGCAGGGAGAGAAACTCAGCTGCACAGCAATTAATACTGCTTTCTCTTTCAGTAAGTCCTCGAGAATGCAGAAAGGAAAACCAGCACACCTGGTTGAACACCTCTTGGCTGCACCCCAAATCCACGTGTGGGGCCACCTCAGCTCAACCCGGTTGCATCCCTCTTGAGAAGCTCCCCATCCCACCTTGCACCCCCAGCCAGCTCCTCCTGGAGCAAGGCCATGGGCCACATTTGGGGAGTGGAAGCTGGGAGTTTGCAGAGGCTAGACTCCAAGGAAGGGCTTCTCCTTGGAGACACTCACTTGGGTACCTTGTCTGAGAGGTTAATGCCAGCCGAGCTCCAGAAAGGCACTTACAACACAGAGGGAAATCCAAGCACAGGCTTTCAGTGTGGTCTTGTGTGCCTCAGAAATGCATTTTTAAGTGCTTTGCTGAATTGTCTAATCTGACTCCTACCAAAAGCCATCATTTCAGTTTGTGCAAAACACACCAGAAGAAAGAAAGACCAAAAACCCCACAGTTAAAAAAGGCTGTGTGGGCCTGGTTATGAAAAACCTTGTTGAACAGCCTTGGCAGCCCACACGATGTGTTTTAAAGGCCAGACCCACGTGACAGCCCTTTCCCCAGCTCTACAAAGGCACAATGACAGGAAGGCTCCCCAAAACCACCCAGCCCCACAGGACCCCTGCATGGGGCAAGGTCCAGGTGTGGGCTGCTCCATCCCAGCAGGACCTCGACAAGCTGGAGGGCTGAAGGAGCAGTGCCTGAATTTTCTGGAGGGGCCAGAACAAGGCTGGGGGGCTTGGCTCAGGAAAGAAACCAGTCTGTCAAGGGACTCTCCCAGGACTTCATGACATAAGTTGTGAGGCAGGAGACAAACTCGAGCAAAGTGATCTTCCCAAAGATTCCAGTTTTGATTTCCCGTGTCTCAACCCATCTGCTCTCATTTATTTCTCTCTCTGCTTTCCCTGGAGATGTGTACAATTCTCTTCTTGTTTCCCTCTGCCCCTCACACAAATCAGTTGTGTCATCTCCAGCATGAAGCCAGTGCTGGCAGAATAGCTTCTGTCAGCCACGTCCTCAGTCACATCCCTGCCTGAAGACCTCGGTCCGTGCCAAGACATCCCTCCACCCCCGCATCCACGGAGAGATGAGAGAGCCTGGTGCCATCTCAGCTACCTCAAATCCATATGGTTCGTAAAACCCTCACAGCTCTCACAGGGTACTTGAGCATCCAAAATATCACTGTCAGGCAACTATCTAACCTTTCTGTTTTTTCACTGAAAGTTGGTGGGTCTTCTGAGTTCTAGAAATACTTCTCTGGGAAGCAGTGCTGGCTGCAGGTGCAGTCCTACTTCTATCTCATACACATCTTTTTCACAACCCGGGCATCTTCTTCCCATTTTTTTCCCCCAAAGTGCTACCTTGATGGTTAACCCAGTTGCAAGCATCCATGACAGGAAATAAGGAAGATCCATTGCTGGATAATGCAGAAAAAAAAGTAACCAATTGCTTATAACTTTCCTCCCTCCAGATATTTCAAGAATCAGCTCTCCTCTGCTTCTTATCAGTGAAAATAATGCCATGGTCAAAGCAATCTGTGCTAATATGATGGTCTCTGAAGACGGGTACAGTAAAACTCCTTCAGACTCCCTTAGCACAAGAGATCCTCTCTCAGCAGTTTTAAAAATCTCAGCCAATTCTTTTGGGGAAATCTCAGGAAGTTAAAGAAATACATCAAAAGAACAGCGTCTAATTTTTGCTGGTGTGATGGGGAAGGCAAGGCTATTTTTTATTCTCCCATTTTAAAATTAGCAAGGCTGAAAAGTGAATTCTTGAATGGGAGTCACTCCAGTGAAATGAGCTTTTAACCAGAAATAATGACAGATCCTTCATCCTGGTGGCACAAACAGAAGTGTTACAATGCCCTTCAAGAATGGATCTGCTGACATCTCTCAGAAAGCACAACAGCGGCTCTGTTCAGAAACTATCCTAAGCATCTGTCATATCCATATCATCTTTATTAGCAATTGACATTTTCAAGAAAAAACACTCTCTTTAGCTGCTTAATAGCTCATCTGCACCTCTTCAGGCTGAACTCAAAATTCCTGGATGGTGGCATCATGTCACCAGGAGATTATTAGTTCTGTGTCATAACCACTTCAGGTGAAAAAAAATGGGATTTCTGGGTGGCTTGACGAGACGGGGTGAACTCCATCCAGGGCTGGGGAATAGCAAGTACATCTTCTGAGCCAGAAAAGGCATCTTAAAAGATGCACATTTTAACTGACCCACCAGGATTTTGGGGGTCAGGGGAGGATGTTTTGTTTCTTATCACCTGAAGCATCAGGAAAACAGATGTTTTGCCATGATGCTGGATGGAGCTCTGAGCCACCTGGTCTAGTGGAAGGTGTCCCTGCCTGTGGCAGGGGACTTGGAATGAGATGACCTTTCAGGTCCTTTCCAATCCAAACCATTCTATGACGCCATTTATTCTGACAAATCCTCTCCCCTCATCTCCTGCTCAGCCTGAAGAAGAATGGGAACAGCAGGAGCCTGCAGGCAGAGCCTTTCCAAGGGATCTTGGACAGATCACCATGAGGTGTCAGCACTAGTTTGGAGCAGACACCCGGCGGCGTGGCGGGGCTGGGGGGGGACCAGCACAGAGGAGCAGCCAGACGTGAACTGCACAAGTCAAATAATCAGAGTAATTGAAGGCTGGGAGCCCAAGGCTGGAAAACAGGCTGCAATCCCTAACACGGCACGGATCGGCGCGTGACAAATAGGAGCTCCACTGACACGTGGGAGGAACAAGCCTCCGATGCTCCTGGCTTGTTTGCAGTGATGAACTGGTACCCCAGTCCTCCCCATGCTGATGGGCACCCCTTACCTCCTCTCTGACAGCAGCAGCACCCATCCCTCATGGGGCAGAGAGCTTGGGGCTCCTGTCTTCCCTGTCCCTGGCAGGTCCCCTGGGAGCCCAGAAGAAAAACTCCTTTGCTAAATCAGACTGGCAAAGCACTGCCCGACAAGAGCCCTTGGAAGCAGGCAGGGATCAGCCTCCCGAACAATCCTATTTTCTGGCTCTCAGGGGCTGTACAATCCTGACTGCATTAGAGCTCGTGCCATGCCTGCACCCTGGGGAGGGAAACAGGACTTGGGGTACACAGCAAACAGAGCAATGGCAGCGGTAAGAACTGAAGAAGCGGATGTCGGGACAGAACCACGCACTTCATCACAGGTTCCTCAGTGACTTCTCCCCTGCATACCCCAAAAACAAACCAGTGCTACCCCGCAAAGGAGGGACAAGATACCTCACCTCATCCTTGTCCTGCACCTGGATGAAGAGGGGAAGGGCAAAGCCCACCTGGGCCAGCTCTGGGATGGCCACGCTGTACTCAGAGCTGTTGAACTCGGGTGCATTGTCATTGACATCAATGACCAGGATGTTGAAGGTGGTGGTGACGCTGGCGTTGGAGGGAGTGCGGTCATCGTTCAGCTCCGTCCCCTGCAAGGAGAGAAAACAGGGGAGCCTTTATTTTTCAGGAAGAATAAATGTAAAAGAAAGTGTGCATGGTGTAGTGAGAGACTCTTGCAGCTTTTTCTTCCTCCACTTTGCCATGGAAGCATGCCCAGCTGACTCTGCCACTGTCCCGTTAACACACAGAGATGTTGGCCCAGCTCTCCCATCACCCATGCTTTGATCCCACAATACTCTCACAAAACTTCCCAGGGGTTTAACATTTCCCTTGGGATGGCTGTGGGCAAGTTCTCACTTGCTTCTATCACGCAACAGGTTGGCAGGATCCGGAGTCACAGAAGAAAAAGCAGGAGATTTCTCTGCCACAAGCATTTAAACAAAAAAAGTGTCCCTTGTGAGATGTAGGGGACAGTCCACAAAATAAGGGAAGGCCCAATGGAGCAAAGAGCAGTCCTGCCCTCTCCTCAGCCATCCCTGAAGTGGGACTGGGAGCTGACAGTGAACCACGCAGTATGTTAAAAAACATAGGGATGGAAAACTAGGGCACCAGAGGAAAAGAAGATTTAGACCTTAAAATAGGTTTGGCAACACGTGTCTAAATACAGAGCTGAGTCATGAGTCCACATCACACCTCTGACTCTGTCTCAAGAAGGACTAAAATTCTGCCTTCCCAAAAGGAAAGAGTGCAGATTTTAATGCCAGAGAAGCAAGACTTGTGGAACAGCCTTTTCAAGCTGAGTCCCTCCTCTTGTCCTTTCGATAATCTTGCTTTGCTGTGGGCATGGAAAAGCAACGCTATCACGACCCACACGGCTCATTGCTATTCACTGCTTCTGCACACAACAGCAGAACAGCCTGATCCCAGCGAGGAGCAATCCAGCTGTATTTTCACTGTGTGCTCCAGTATGAGAGCAGCAGAGAACATTTTGGGTCCCGGGGATGCGGGACACAGAGAGCTGGCATTTGCGGGAGGATGTGAAGTTTGTGGGGAGAGGACATAGAAATCTACCAGATCAACAGAATATGGTTGGAACTTCATTATCATGCAGGGAGGAAAATGGGCAAGTTTTCAGGCTCACAAACCTTTCCAAGATTAAACAGATATTTTTGTCCCTATTAAAACCAGACAATCCTCTCTCTCTTGATTTTTGAAACTATAAAAGCCCGAATGAAAAGATGACAGGGATGGGTGAGGATCTCTTCCTCACACACAAAGTCCCACAGTATGAGCTGTGTCTGGGACCTAGAGGGGTGATTTCTTGTCCCTTTGCCCCCTCCAAGGAAGTGTCACACTTGCCAAAACAAGAAGGCGATGTGCTGGCTGCCTCCCTCCCAATCAATGACCCTTCCTACCCTGCTGATTTTTCCCCACCCTGGCCCAGCAGAATCTATACTTCAAAATGTGTTTCCAACCAGCTGCCCAGCTTAGTATTGATTTTAATTACAGGGCTGTGAGCAGAGCCAGGGAGCTGCTCTCAGGTGGGGCTGGTGGGGCTGGAAAGCCATGCTCCAGTGCCTTTTCTTGACAAGGCAACTTCCAGCATCACTCCCTCCCCATGCCGGGCAGGCACGGATGACGCCCTGTTGCACCACTGCCTGCTGACAAGACAAAATGTCATGTTTATCCAGGGTTTTGGTGGGGAGAAAGAGGAGAAACAGGCAAAAGTAGGCACAATTCAGGTGCCTGAATATGTGTCCGGTGGTATATGCAACCTTGGGGTATCTGCATGCTGCCAGCAGACACAGCCACAGGCAGGACATCAAAAATGCCCTTATACATCCATTTTGAGAGAATCGTGTTTCAAGATTCTCTTGAATCTTGGCCCAAATACACGAGGGCTGTGTTTAACATCTCACCTGCCTTGGCCAGCACATCATGGCTCTGGATGCCCAAGAGAACAACATACCCCAGGTTTGCAGCGCTACCTGGAAGGAGCTGTTCCCAGGCAGGATGCCCTCCCCGTCCTGCTCTGTCAATGTTCTTCCCGGCTGGAGGAGGGCTCACCTTCACTGTGAGGATGAATCCGGCACTGTAGAAGGGATTTTCCCGGTCCAGGGGCCCATTCAGGGTTAAGGCTCCGCTGATGTAGTCCAGTGCAAAGATGCTGTTGGTGTTACCTGAGAAAAATAACAGGAATGTGAGCACAAGCAGCTGGCACAGCTGATCCCAAAAAGTGCTGGGGGTAACACAGGGAGGGAAGCAGGAGGACATGAGCTCCAAGCTGGGCACAGGCTGCACTGGGCTCTAGGAACCTGGCACACCGTTCCAATGTGCTTTAAATGTCATGGCTCTAACACTTCTCTCTTCCTCTCACCTGCCCCAGCTTAGGGCTCAAAATGGGGCTCTCCCATCACAGCCAAAAGCTGCCAATGCTGGAGGCAGCTGAAGAATTTCAAAGGGTTTTAGTTATTAAAATATGCAACAGCAAAGCTGAAAGCAGGACCAAATCCAGCTGCTCCCCTCTGAGTGACCACCTGTATTCGCAGGGTACCGTGTTCCTGGGGTGGGCATGGCCTCTCTCCTAAAATACAGGAGTTAAGGGACATCAGTCCAGGATAATCAAAGAGAGGCACAGATGGCCCAAGCTCACAAGGAATTCTCCACATAACAGGTGGTGGTTTAGCTGTGGGGCCTCTTGCCAGAGGGTGCTGAGGGGGATACAAGTCCACATGTATTCAAAGAGAGGCTGCAGAGCTTAAAGAAAGAAAAAAATTCTATCAAGTAATAGAGAAGCCTCACAAAGCTCAGGAATTTCTTAGCTGGATGTGTTGAAGCCAGTGAAAGTATCAGCAAAGTAGTGTAGGCACGTGCCCTGCTTTTATGCCCTTGCCAGATGCTTTGACCTTGTGCAGCTGCCTGGTTTTCCTCTACTGGAGCCAAATTTGGCCCCTGTGCCTGTCCCTACATACAAGCAACAAGCCAGGATGCCACAGAGGGCTGGGCTGCCTCCATGGACCATCCCATCCCCAGTTTGAATCCTCCTCTGGAATTAGACACCCAGAGAGGGTTAAGACAACACTCGAGTCTCACGGCCAGCAGATACTAAAAGGACAATGTCCTGCTCTGGGAATGCACTTGTACAACTCCAGGTGCTCTCCCTGTGAGCCAGACAAAAGCAAGCAGTTGGTGTGTGGAGCCTGGGACACCTGACACCAGCCTGACACAAAACCAGAGCAGGCTGCTGAATTAGTGATGACCAAGGAGGTTATATCCAGGCATACGGTCACCCACACAGCTCCCTTCAGCATCTCAAGGCATGCAGAAACCCCTGATCCAGACCCAGACGAGAGCCAGGAAACCCTGCAGGTACATTCCAGTCATCCCAGTCAAAAGGAAGTAAAAAATAAATCCTGTCTTCTCAATACATCTCAGCATGAACGAAACATACACAGCATTTGTCATTTCCCTGGAAGGGAGCTGCAAGACAGATCTGCTGCCACAGAAAGTTGTTTCCCATCACTCAGCATCCACCTCGTTCCCTTCCAAACTCTGTCTGATCACAGCTGCACCTTTCTCAGGAAAAGCCTCCAGTCTGGTCATCCCCTCCCTTCCACCCCCAGGAGCCACCTGGCCTCTCCTCTCTCTCCCAGAGCCCTAGGTGCCTTAACACCTTTCTCCCCATTACTGAGCCATTCTATCTTCCTCCTGGACTGAATTCCTCCCATTCCTGTCCTTGGTCCTCTCTTCTCTCCATCCAAAATGCCCCACTGACCTCTCACCAGCTTAATGAGCTGATGCCAGGCTACTTAAAATATTAGCAGCTGCCTTGTGGTTGTTTTCCTAATCTTTTGCTGCTGTACATAAAGATCTCCAGTCTCCTCCCTTGGACAATTCCCCTCTTTCCATCCTGACTTCCCACTCTTGCGCTGCAATTTATGGCTGACTCCTTAGGAAGCTTCTTCTGATCCTGGCTTTGAAGGACACTCCACAAGATGGATTGGACTGTGCTGAGAGGCATTTAAATGCTCCAGGATACCAGGATGCCATGGTCAAGTTTGTGCCTCAGGGTCGCCTCCCCCTAATATAAAGTGTAATAAAATGCGGGAACAATGGAATTTAGTGGAATTAGGTCAATAGGGCAGGAATGTGACTGAACATAGCGCTGTGTTCCATGTCCTAAAGAGGGTTATGCATTTCATGTTTGACCACAGTCACTTTTTGAAGAATGGGCAACTAAACTGGGGACCCAAAGGCCTCCCAGGTTGCACACCAGAGGCTTTTCTCTATCTCAGCCTCCCCAGTACCATCACATACTCATCCTATGCCCACTGGGGCTTCCTTTCTACTAGCACAGAATTCCTGGCTTTGCAAATTGGCAAATTTAAGGAAAGAGGTGTTTCCAAACTTATCCACCAGAGGCCTTTCATGATTTGCTCTACAATACCTCTCCAACCACCACTTCCTCACTGCTCTGACCAGTGATCCCTGCTGAAGCACTCACACTGCTGAACAATGCCCATTTCCTGAGACATTTTCCTTGCAAAATCTCTCTAATCATCTTCACATGCCTCCACTTTCCTGAGAACAAGGGGAAAAAAAATAAGGTGGGGGGAAATTAGCCAATTGTGTCTTTCTGGAGAGACCAGAGGGACATGCAGGGATCTGACAGAAATTAAAGGATGGGAAGGGAAAGGCTGGGCAGCAAAATGGGAAGAAGAGCAGAGAGAAGGAAAGCAAGGCAGAAAATGTTTTAAATATCAAAAAGACAGAGGGAGGGAGAGAATGACAACAACAAAAAAGTTGAGAACTTTGGGACAGCAGTATGAATCCACTTCTGGCAGACTTGTTGCTCCCACCTGGCAAGGATCAGGCTTGCTCAGGACCTACAAACCCAACTTTTTGTTATGACGCGGGTCAAGTAGAAGGAAAAGTTTCCCATCTGTCTGTCCGTGCGTAGGTACAGGGACAGCAGCAGCTCCTGCATACACTGCATCTGGACAGGGGCCTGGGAAGGCAGGGACTGATGGGATGCTGGGTTGGGAGCAATGGGATGGATCACAGGAGCCCATTCCGGGTGTTTTTCCAGGCTCATTGAGGAACGGATGGTGGCATAGGCATCATTTTGGAGAAACACTGCTATAACGAGGGGTTTTATAGATGAGAGCCATAATGTTTAATTGCCCTCAGCCAAGCTCTCAGTTTAAAAAGGCCTTTAAAAGTACTGGCTCAAACCCAGAGAAGGGGGGGGAAGAAAAAGGAAAAAAAAAAGGGAAAAAAAAAAATACATTGATGTCTCCTCCTTCCTCCCTACCCCTTTAGCCTTTGAGCACTGTTCAAATTCTTCGGAGGGAGAGAGGCAGCTACTGCCCTGCTCTAGTGAAGAGCTACCTGTCAGTCAGGGCAAGCTGTTTTCCCTGGGCAGGATAATTTTCCCACCCCCTCTATGGGAAGGGCTGCTCACGTTGGGAAGCCGCCACTGAACTTGGAGCAGGTGACTTTCATGAGATGTGAAAAGGGGAGCCCATCACACACCTTGCTACGGATAATTTATTAATCAAAATGTGCTCCGTCAGGGCTCCTCAGCACCGAAATAGATGCTGTTGGATGTGGTTCATGGAGTCAGCAACAGACACAGTTATTAGCGTATAAATAGTCCATCAGCTGCCGTGAGCACCTCGATGCTGTTCACCTTGAGTTTCTGCCCCTGGGCCGCAGGCAGGGAAGCACTGCCAGGGCAGGGACCTTGCCCCGTGTTTAAATTCAAAGGCAACAAGTCATTTCCAAAGGAAAAGGGGTTGTTACAACCTGAGCTTTCCGGGGAAATCGAGTTGCTGTATAGAACAGTGAAACAGTGCCCCTTTCTCCTGCTCGGGACTTTGGTTTGCTGCTCTTCTGGGAAGATGCAGCTCTTTGGGATAACAGATCTGAGCCCAAAGCTGTGTGCCAGCACTCCTTCTCACATGCCTGCTCTGCAAACAGCCCTTTTTAGTATCTTTCCCAAAGGATTCGTCCATTCTAGCACAACCAGCAGAACTCCTGATCTTGCACATCAAATGCTTGCACAGTTCCGTTTTTTAGAATGGAATGTACAGTACAAGGAAATAAAAGGAGATATTTATCACCCAAGGTGCAATCTCCCTCCCAAATTTCCTGGGAGCTGTGGCTGAGTACCAGAGAGGAGAACAGAGCCTGCAGAGTTTCTGCTCTGAGTGTAATTCTTCACACAAAAGGATGCTGAGTCTTGGACCACAACCATCATTCCCCCACATCATCTAAAATGGGCTTTTTAACATAAACCTCACATCTCCAGGCTCCACAGCTTTCTGAAATTCCTCCATTGAAAACCATCTCAGAACCAGTTGTTTTTTATAACCACAACATGAACAGAGGGGGTCCCGGTTCATCTTTCTCCACTGGTTGTCAGCATTGAATCCCAGACTGGTTTGGGTTGGAAAGGACCTTAAAGATCATCTCATTCCAAGCCCCTGCCATAGGCAGGGACACCTTCCACTAGACCAGGTTGCTCAGCCTTGAATACACATTAAGAATCCCAAGAAGTTAAATAGGAAGC
This sequence comes from Gymnorhina tibicen, assembly GCA_013399875.1. Lineage (NCBI taxonomy): Eukaryota > Metazoa > Chordata > Aves > Passeriformes > Artamidae > Gymnorhina > Gymnorhina tibicen. The sequence goes on from VXAZ01000561.1 coordinate 517,535, forward strand.
CCCAGAAATTAAACAGAAAATATGCTTTTGTTTCCTATTTACACATAAAAGGGAATGTATAGTTTTAATTACCAAGGGCCATTTGCTGGGGGACCACCTGCCATGCAAAACATTATCCCAATCATATCTCTTTCCAATGATTCCTGGATTGCCAGGGAGCCAAAGCCAGATGCCAATGTGATGACAAAACATCATTAACAGCGTGGAGAAAGATGAGGAACAACTGAGCTAAGGAAAGAGGGGCTGTGACCGCAGCCACCATCTTTGCTTTGTGCTGTCTCATTCCCTTGCATGGGCAGGGTGGGAAAAACAGCTTTTGATGGATAACTCGGCGCAAGGCACTTTTCCACCCATCAGCGTGTCCTCCTACAGAAATGTTCTGCTATGATGGCTGCCTTTAAATCACACTGGAAGGCCCTCCCAGCAGGTGTAATTTATGAGGGCTTTAACACCCTGGTAGTTCACCGAGCGAGTTGAATGTGGGAAAAAGCTGGTGCGATGTAGGGAAGAGTAAAATGAGCAGGTCCCCACTTCCAAAGGTTCTCCCTGATGCCCAGTTTAAGGGTTTTAGGGAAGTGGTTTGCTTTGCTCCGCCTTCTTTATTAAGTCAGGTCAAGCTACAGAGGGCAATGTCAGCAGCTGAAGGCTTGGAGACCTCTTTGGCCATTTGACCTTTCCTCAAGATTCATGCTGCACTTTCATAAGGAAGGCAGTGGGGCACTCTGGCTCTGCTAAGAGCATGGGAAACGTTCTGAGAGCACTGACTTTTACTCATATGTATATATAGTTTTCATATAGAAAAAAAAATTTTTATATATGACATTTTATTCTTTAGCAGGAAATCCAGAAGATGGAGAACAATTCTTTTCAGCTTCCCTCGCACTTTTGTAACTCACACTTCTATTGCATTGTGCAAATAATGGTTTTAATTCATGTTTCCCTCGGGATGCACCAGCTTAAGGAAGAGAGGCTTTGCTAGAAACTGCATCAGTCTCATAAAAGAATCTACTTTGGGGGGGTGGGGGAATGCCCACCCTAAGGGTTTGTGAATAGCCCTAAGGACCAGCTCTCTGACCGAAAGCCCCGTGCTCACTCCCCTCTCTCCTGAAGGACTTTCCAAGCCCCAGGAAGGACGTGTGGATTGCCCTTGTGCAATCTCCCACTGCCCATCCATCACTGCACCTGAAATGTGTCAGGCAGGCAGAGACTGACATTTGGGACATTTTCCCCTGGGTTAACCCTTCAGTGCCTGCCCAAGCAGCACAGGTCACCTTCACATCCTCCTGACTGGACACTCCAAGTCTCCTGACTATCCTGGAAATAAATGAAGCCCAAAGTTTACTGCTAGCCAGCAACGTGTGAGTCAATACGTTTTCCTAGTAAGAGCTTGCGGGCCAAAGTCTCCTCCTGCCTATTAATTAAATTGCCATTTAATTCACACTAAAAATCCTTCCCTTAAAGAGCCAGAGGATCCCCCGTGCCCCAGGCGATGTGCAGCAGCAGCAAATGTGAAAACACACTGCCGTCTGCAGGGCTGATTCTGCCCAAAACGCCAGGGCCCTCCCGATTTCCGTCGGGAAAATCAATCTCTGTTAGCCCAGAGAGTTCCCCTAAATGAAAAGCCTTATCTAGAACAGGTCATGTTATACAACAAGTCACTCGCTTTGCCTGGGAAATGAAAGATGATGAGGCAGAGTCCCCGGTACAGAGGCTATCTCCATAAATCTGCCAAAAAGGAGCTGTGGATTACTTTGCTGGATTAATTATCTGTCCTTCAAACAGAGTCCTGACCTCAGTGGCTGAGCATCTCCAACCTGTCACTGCAGCCGGGGAGGGAGGGCTTTCACAGGGCTCTGGCCACAGGAAAAGAAGCAGGAACACCCTTTGGAGCAATGGAAGCCCTGGCACTGACCAGCCTGCTGGCACGAGGGGCTTGAATTGTGAGGTCTCAATCTGGATTTCTTTTTCAACTAGGCAGTGAGCCCACTCCTTGTAAAGTGTGAAGCTAAAAAGTACATTTCCCTGGAGTTGAAACACTCTGATGGGAAGGAAGGGGAGAAACAACTGAATGGCTTTTCCCTGTTAGAAATGGAAATGATTCCCAATGCAGGCAGGACAAGTAGCCAGAGCCATGGCACAGCTACACCTGTGCTCCTCCGTCGTCTCAGCCTTAACAGCTTTGTAAGCTGGCAGCATAAAGTTAGATCTCAAGTCTTATTTTATGTGGTTATGGTTAATCTTTTAGTTTTATTGTGTTCCTGTCACGGGAGGACCTTGTGCTGGAGATAGCTGTATAAATAAGAGCTGCTGCAGTACATCCCTGGACGTGGCTGCCCGAGGGATGGAGCCGAACAGGACAGCAGCAATTCCAAATTAATTTTTAAGCCCCACCTCCAAATCATACCAATGCTTTAGGTGTTAACACCGAAGGTGTGATGAATGGCCAGGTTGCTTCTCAGCTCTCTACTGCTGTATATAGAAGCCCAAAAAGCAAAATCAGACCAGCCACATGCTAATCCTGTGCCCAAAAAACTGTGAGTGCCGGAAAAAGGCATCACCCATCCCTGCAGGCAAATGGGAGCAGCATCACTGCCACCTCCCCTCCTGGAAGGGAGCTGAAGAGCCAGGTATAATTACTACTTCCACCAGCCACTTTCACTTTTGCTTACGGTTGGTTTCTAATTTAATTTGCTTCCCCATTCCCATATGTTAGGCTTTTTTTTTTTTTTTTTCAAAATTGCCATAAAAATTTTCCAGCTCAGGCACAAAAATCTGCTCGCTGACCTTTACCATCGTGATTGAGGATAATGAGAAATTAATTAGGCTTTACCTGCCTGCCAAAAAAAAAAATGGCTTGCCTTGGGTGAGCAGGATTTTGGAAGCACATTAGATGCCAGTCCTGTGTCTGGACTCTTAGACATCAGCTCTGTCCACAGGCTGATCATTCCCATCCAACCCCTTCTCCATGAGACCCTGGTGACGACAGGAGAAGGATTCCTGGCCACTTAGGAAAACACTTTGTAATTCTCATGTTTGGGAAAAAAAATAATAGTGCAAAGTGGTTTAATCACTCTTTGATCTGTTCTGCTGGATCCTCTGATAGGAGAGTTGCCCCCACCAGACAGGACTGTGGGCAAGGGTTAAGCTCTTGGCATACACAAGCAGATGCAAGGCTGTGTGCAGTGATCTGCCTGAAAATCTCTCCATATTCCACCGCCACCTGAATCCCAGAGCATCCTGGTTCCCCTTCCACCATCCCACTGCCCATCCAGGATGGCCAGGCTGGCAGCTGTTTTACCGTCCTCACCATAATTCAGCAACCTCTGCAAAATTAGATTGATGTTTCAGTCCAGTCTCCAGTGAAAAAGATCCCATATGAGCAAAAAGACAGTCCCTGCTGCACCTTGGCCAGTTGATACCCACAATCTGGGGGAATCTGGAATCTCTCGAATAAATTGCAGAGAGAATTAGAGGAATAAATAATCCTCGCATCTTCAAAGGCTGGGTACTTGCAGTCAGGATCAGTGGACTTGAAAGTCAGGGTGAAATCACCTTGACCCTTGAGGCTGATTAAAAGAGGGTTTGAAATGGCTGGGCTTTAAGGAAAAGAAACTGGGAAATAATTTCTGCATGTGTAGGCAGCACCCAGAGCATGTGGCACACTAGTGAGGGGAGGCACTGCTGCCATTTCCTGCTGGGAAGAAGCCCCCCCAAAAGTGATGCCAGGAACAGGGTTACAACCCACATGCACCAAGCTGGTCCCTCACATCTGGGTCACCTCGAGCAGTCTGTCTGTCCTCACCAAAGCAGCATCTGAGTGCAGCCCTGTGAGCGTCAAAGTCTGGGGTATGGCAGAGATTGCTGAGCTCAAGGCTTCTTAAATGAACAGGCCCAACCCCCCAAAACTGGCCTTTCCACAAGGCAGCTGTGTTTTATCTGGAAACACCTTCCCAGCCTGCCCTGCCCCTGTTGCCATCAGAAGGGATCCTCAGGCTATGGAGCCAAAGGGGCCAAGCATTGCCCAGCAATGATCCACTCATCCACACCGAGAAGGGTTCCCAGGCTTCAGAGCCAGACTGCAAAGGCAGGCTCAATCCATGTGCCTGTCAGAAGGCAGAAAGCCACCACCACTTTAATTAAGCTTCATTCTCTAGCTCTGCACCCTCATGGGCCCAGCCCTTGCATCCCAGCTTCCGAAGATTTTGGGAAACACCACAGAAACCACCAGCAGCTGTTCAATCTGTAATCAGTCCCATTCCCTCCCTGAACAGAAAATCCCCTCAAGGGTGTTGTGTGAAGCTGAGCTGCTTGAGGCTCATCATTAGGAATGAAAGGTTTCAACATGAGATATTGTCAAATTTGCTTGGAGCAACCTGGTCTAGTGGAAGGTGTCCCTGCCCATGGTAGGGGGGTTGGAACAATCATCTTTAAGGTCCCTTCCATCCTAAATCATTCTATCTATTCTATTCCATGATTTTCTAGGGAGGGGATGTACAAAGACTTATTGCAGGGCTCTCCCTTCCATGCACCCCTGCTGGGGTCCCCTCCGTGGCCCCCAAGACTCACCCGAGACGATGGTGTAGCCGATGCCCCGGGGACGTCCCTTGTCCTGGTCGATGGCCGTTATCATCCGCACGGTGGTACCCTGGGGACGGACAGAGGACAGGTGTCACAGCATTGCTGGGGCTCCCAGAATGGCCTGCACCTATCACTGTGGGCCAAGCGCTGAGGGATAACCTGCCTAGGACATGGCAGGTCATGGAAAAGTCCCATCACCTGCTCTTGGAGCAGTTTGGGCTCACCACTCATCACTCTGGTGTGAGCTGCAGAACTCCGCTAAACCACCCCAGGATGTAGCTGGGAATGCTAAGGGCATGATCAGGAGGACATGTCCTCTAAGCAAAGCCCCAAGGAGGATGAGCTTCACTGTGCAGAAGGTTTGTACCAGGGCAAGTCTCCACAGTGACTGGAGAGAGCCCCACCAGACTCTGTCCCTGTGCTGCTCCTCCCCTGCCCAGGGGAGCAGTATTTGAAGCAAGGTCACTGTGACAAGCACAGCTATTGGTGCACAAGGAAGAAGTGGAAGGAAGAATTGAAGGTGCAGCCTTGGGAAAGCCAGGACAAGCCTCCTCACAGTGTCACAGCTGACAGGCAACAGAGTGTGCTCCTCTGCCTCAGGGATTTTCACTCTGCAGTCCCTCAAGAACCAAAGGCAATGATTCCCTCTCACCATGACCTTCAGCTTGGTCACTACACCAGTTTAATCTGCCACTGGCTTCCCAATTTCAGCCTGTCCTCTTCTCCCATTGTGTTCCTTAGATGAGGTACCCAAAGCAATAAGGGATGCCCACACTGGCCATCAACATCCAGCTGCACAACTAAGTGAGCTGCAGAGATTTTAATTGAAACCCTTGATGAGGAGGAGGAGGAGGGTTGTACAGATGCTGAGAACCAGGGATTGCCCACAGGCAGGAGCTTCTTGCAACTGCCAGCTCACCAACCTCATCCTCCATCCTGCAGGACACACTGTTCCTATAGCCCAGCAGAAAGATCCAAGAGTCCCCCAAAACTGACAAGAAGAACATAAGAGGGACCCAAAATTCTTGTTTAGCTCTTGAAATAAAAATATCCTGCTCATAAGTCAACTTCCCCCGCCGCAGTGCAGTGAGCCCCTGTGAATACCAACACACGCACATGCCCGTAATTAATGTAGTGTGAAAAAATTTACAACTCAGCTGTTCTTGTTTTCATTGGCTTATTAACAGTGGGGAAAGCAGCAAATTTTTTAATTTTTTTTTTTCCCCTCAAAGGAAATGTCAGCAGAGGCGTTTGCATATCTAATGAGGGAGCAGAGCGGGTCGGCAGCCTCGTGCTTGCCCTGCAATCCATCATTTGAAGGCCAAAGGGAAAGCTGTGGCAGAAACATCACTAGTGGAAAGCAGGGACTTGCCATCTTCCCTAGCTTCCAGATCCGTATCCCTGTGGGCTCAATGTCGCTGCTGGCCATAAAGAAGGCTCCCAGGGCCAGGCAGGCTGCCCGTTCCCTGATCTCTGAGGGCATTTCAATGGACTCCTTAAGTAAATCCATGTTATTAACCGAGAACATTAGCCATAAATCCCAGGTCACTGGCCTCTGAGCAGCACTCGGCTGGTGTGGCTCAGCAGCCACCCAGAGAGCCTCTAAATTACTGACAATAACTGTGCTTTCCCAAGGAGCACAGAGAGAGAAAAACCACCAGAAAAGAGGGGAAGGAGCAGGTGGGAAAGCAGAACAGGGGATGTGAAAAGGAGGGCAGGGCAAAGTGGAGGAGAAAAAAGGGTGATGCATTTCAGTGTGCTCTGTCCCAGCATAGTTTTGCTTAAATTATAATCTATTATACCTTATACTACACTATAATATATAGCGTAATATTTATAATTCTATTATATACTATATATTGTATTATATGTATTATTATATCTTATGTATTGTATTATACATTATACTCATATTCAGCAGAACCAAACTCCACGCACGGGACAGATATGAGCCCCCTCCCCTCCCTGGCGCAGCAGGAGCTCCCCCATGGAAGGGGCACTGGGTGAAGGCACCGGGTCCGTCTGACAGCTCGCTCGTCACCTGTCACACAGCTCGGGAGCGGCACGGAATGGGAATTGTCTCCTGCAGAGGGAAGGCAGTCACGGGAGAAGGCAGGGCCCTGTGATGGCTGGGGAATAGCAATGGGCCGCTTTATCTGCGGGAGAGGCCCCTCCTGGAGGAGCCAAGGGGAAGGGCTGGAGGGAGAGATAAAAGGATGAGCGTGGATGCGGCAGCAGGGGAAGTTTGGGAGGGGTGGAGGGGGAATCTCATTCGGATATCTCAGCAGCGTGTGCCACAGAAATGCCCACAGGAAAGAAATTATCCGGACATTTGATCACAGGAATGAGGGCTGAGAGGGACCGTGCTGAGGTTCACCCTGTCCTTGGCAGGCCTGTGAGGATGATATCATGCTGCTGGGTTTTGGCACTGGGGCTTCTCCCGTTCTCCTGGCAGCCCCTGTGTTTCTCCTCTTGCTCCACAAACCCCTCCTGGGGATGAGCCACGTTTCACCAGTGTCCAAGGAACATGTGTTGGGGGGTGCCAGGCTCCCTACCATCCATGGATGCCATCTCCTGGAACCACAGCAAGATCCTTCACATCCCACCTGGCTTCCATCCTTCCTGACAGGCCCTTCACAAGACTCTTCCAATGTCCACAAGACTGGCAGGCGCCACCTCCTGGGGATGAATGGTCCTTTCTTGAGCATCCATAGTGTTTGGGAGCAATCTTGAACCTTCCAGGAAGGGCCTGAACAAGTGGCACAGGGTAGGAATAACATCCATGTGGTATGGATTGGCTTTGTAGTGAGGGTACCAAGTGCTGGAGCCACACCGCGATGGCAAAGATCGCCCTCTCATGAACCGTGTCTCAACAATTCCCAGTTGGAACACAACACCATTCCTTTCACCATCCATGTCTTAGTGCAGCAAGGGCAGCCAACTGCAACCCTAAACTGGAGGGGACCCTCCCACTGTCTCCAGCTAAACACATCTGGCAAGGATCCACTTACAGAAACCCCAGGCTGACTTCCAGCACCAAGAGCTCTGCCCCGGGTATCTGTGGCAAGGCCCTGCAGCTCTTAGAAACTCCCAAATATTCCTGACTTTTCTTTTAAAACAAGTCACACCCTGCCCACCTGCTGCAGACAGCAGTGGCTGCAAGGAGAGGGCTCGGCTGGTGGGTACAGAGAGAACAGAATAACTCTTCCCCTCTGGGGAAGGAGGAAGAAGGTTTTGAAAAGTAATAATCTGGGAAAGCCTATGCTTAAAAAAAGGCAAAGAAAATAAAGAATAGCACATTATCCAAACAAAATCTGAGGGTTTTTTGAAGAGGGGCAGGGGTAAATCAATCCTTTTTTAATAAAACCCTGAGCTTTTAATAAAGTGTTCACACTGATGGGCTGGAAATATTGTAAGAAAGAATTAACTCGGAGCTATTGAGACTCTAGGGCAAAACCAGCACCAATTCCACATTATTTCTTCAACTCAAGGAGTTTCTGAGGAGGAGGGGGATGGTGCTGAAGAATTAAAACAGTTTTAATGATGTTTGACATGTATCTGTACCATTCTACTGTAAGGGAATACAACTGCTGGTCTTGGGGCTGTGTGCCAGTGGGGTTTGTCCTCACTCTTGCCTTCACGTGTCTCCCTGTGGGATGAAGCACAGGTTCACAGCCCTCAGCTGGTCTCCTGGAGAGTGGATTCCTCCTCTTTCACCCGCAAAGTGAAGCTGCAGCACTGCCTGCACCACACACCAGCTGAGGTGCAGAAGCAGGCGCTCATCAGAACCACAGCAGCTCTGCAAGGGGAAACAGCCCCTCTCCTCCAGCCCCTGTCGCCTTGTCTGGAGGACAAGGAATCACAGAATCATTTAGGTTGGAAAAGCCTTCTGAGATCATCCAGTCCAACCATTCCCCCAGCACTGCCAAGGCCACCACTAACCCATGTCCCCAGGTGCCACATCCACATGTCTTTTAAATCCCTCCAGGGATGGTGATCCCACCACTACCCTGGCAGCCCGTGCCAGTCCTTACGACCCTTCCTTTCCATGACATTCAACATCAACCACGCCACCCAGTCTACAGCTGCTGTGAGGACAGACGCCCAAAAACCCTTCTGAGGATGAAAAACACACCACCGAGCTTTGCCACAGCTGCAGGCGCACTCAGGTGCCCTGGGGGAGATGTCTGAGCCGTACTGGGATGATAAACAACATCAAGAAAGAAGATACAACACCTCCAGGGACAGCAGAGTCTCTCCCCGCTGTGTCCTCTTCCTTTGCCCGATAAGAAATTGCTTTCTTCTCAGTGTCACAATAAGCACCTGCCCAAAATGCTTCTCAATTATGCTCCCAGATCCCGGCCTGAGAGAAATAAGAGCTACAACTGCACTTCTCTCCTCTCTCATGCCCCTCCACCCCTTTTTCTTCTTCTTCTCGTACAGGATTAGGGACTTGAAAGGCGAAGCGCGGCCCAGCATTGCAGCAGGAGGAGGGGGGGGAGTGCTTCAGAAGGCTGCCACGGCAAAAAAAAATCCCATTTCTCACTTCTTAATTCCAGTCAATTCCAGTCAAAGGGCTGATAGATATCTGTTTGCGGTAATTTACTGCAGTTTATCCACTCTTTTCGCCTTCTATCGCCTCTCCACTGACGGGCTGGCTGACATGCTGTTACTCGAGTGAGGAAATTAAAATTTGATGCAATAATCCCAAATAAGAAGGATTTTATTAGGTAATGTATACACTTTAGATGAGGTATTCTCGCCTGATACATTGATAGGGGAACATAGACATGCTGTGCACCACAGATAAAAAGAGGGAAGAGAAACAGGGAGGGGACGCATGGAGCAGTGGCTCCGTGGATTTAGGATGAGATGCCTTGAGCACATTTTGACCTGCTGAGTCCAACGTCAGGGTAAACATCACCCAAAAATGCACTGCAGCCTCTTGGTTTGACCTGCAAGCCTGGTTTTGGATGGGAGCTGGCCAAGCCCAGACTCCCCCGCCCAAATTTGTGGTTATCGTTTTGATAACCAAGACATTCACTCTACACTCAGGGGGTAGGGCTCCACTCAGGCGGTAAGGCAAAGCTGATGAGAAGATTTCAACTGGGAGGCAAAAAATGCACATAATTAATGGCTGGACTTGATGATTTTTGAGGTCTTTTCCAACCAAATGACTCTGTGTTAAGCCCCAGGCTTGCAAAAGCAGTGGAATTTCTCCCAGGAAGGCTGGGAATTTGGGTCCAAACCAGAGAGTGACACCACTCAAAGCAGTCCCCACCTTCAGCAATCTTTCTCTTCACCATGTCTCTGGTGGCACCTATCCATCTCAGACACCTCAGTGTCTTTGGAGATGTTGCACGTGGCCAAGAGAAATTAAAATCTCTAAACCTGGTGAGAATGCCTTCCTCCATTTCCTGTATCACGTTACACGGTGGTTATTTGCTGCTTTCCCGACTGCAAACAGTGAATGTTCCAGGAATAACTGTGGTGCATGTCGGTGTATTGACACAAAGGGATCCTTGAGCCTTAATATATATATATCATTATTTGAAAGACATTCCCTTTCCTGAATACAAGATCATTCCATGAAGGTGGTGCAGTCTATGATTTTTAATACTTACGGGACTTCCTTTAATTTCATTTATAGCTTTTTTCCTCCTATTTAAGTCTGATCTAATTTGTGGGGTTTTATTTCCCTGCAGCTCACTCTGTCCATCCCAGAAATACTCCTTAATATCAACAAAACTTTTACCTTGTAATTCAAGAATAAGCTGTTTTCTTGGCCACCTCTGGGCCAGCAGACAGGTAATGTGCTGTGTCACCATGGGATTTGTGACAGTATGACTCAGCCCTATTGATCCAGCACTCTCCATGTCAGGGCTTTGCTCCAAAGTGAATAAAAAGGCATAAACTGAAGCATGCTGGAGTTCCCTCTTCCTCTGAACTCAGCCACCAGGCATTTGGGATCCAGAGCACCAGAGAAGTTACGGGATGCATATGTGGTGTGGATGCCCACCATGCCGTGATTTTAAGGCAGAAGGTTTTTCCTTCCACACACAAAAATGTTTCCCTGTAGACAAAGTGATGGGATGCACAGCTGTGGATGCTGCAGAGAAGGGCTGGTGCTTGGATTAAAGCCCTTGGTGAGAGCAGAGCAAACAGCTCCCAAAGCCCAAGCTGCCCTCCACGCTCCCTGACATCTGTGGGGGAAAAAAAACCTCATCCCTGCTGTATTTAGAGACTAGGAGATGTTTTTCCACAAACAGCGAGTTTGCTGACAAACCGAGTTTCAAAAGAACTAAAATGATTGGATCAATTTGGCAAAACCTGGGGGAAAAGACTCAAAGTGCTGAAATGGCTGATGATTCTGGCATTTTCAAAACTGCCTCATTTCAGGAACGTTTAGACTTTTCCTTCAAGTTCTCTATTGGAAATGGCATGCAGATAGACCGTGCGGAGGAGACGGGGTGACTGTCTGCTCAGAACAACACAAAGCCTTTGCAGAATTTAAGAAAAAACACTCAGGAAAATATTTTATTTGGGGCCCAGGCTTCCTGAACCCCCATGCTCAGGCTGCCTATTTTAAAAAGGGGCTGAATATTTTGGATCTGGCTGGAAATGTGCTGTTTCAGAAGGAAACCCCGGGAAACACAGCCCTTACCGGAGGTGAGTTCTCGTAGATGTTCGTGCTGTAGGGCAGGTTGATGAAAATGGGGTCCATGTCCTGCACATCTGTGATGGTGATTGCCAGGTTGGCCAGAGTAGAGAGCGGCTTGTTTTTATCTTGGTCCTTGAAAAAACAAGGGGCAGGGAGGGGATAGAAAGAATTTCTATCAGAAAAACAGAATTATTCAGCAGCATTAAGTCTCTTGTGGTTGTAGCTGGGGCAGGATTTCTGAATAGTGCAGGTAATCATCTCTTTTTCAAGCTACCTGCTGGAATTATTGTCCACTGCACCTCCCTCTAAGCTGAAATACAATATGCATTTCATTGCAGCATCAGCCCTTTCAAATGAAGCAAACACCAATTTAGTTTTCATCACATTTTGAATGAAAACGCAGCAATGCTGTTCAACATTTACTTCAAAATGTAAATTCCTTCCTAATGCAGACACAGCCTAAGGTACCTCTGCATGGACAGACCCAGGGGTGGGTGCCAGCAGCGTCTCTCATACCCACAGTGCTGATGCCTCAACACAGTTTGGGCTGCATCAGCTGAAGAGGAGGCTCTGGGAGACCTCAGAGCCCCTTCCAGTGCCTAAAGGGGCTCCAGGAGAGCTGGAGAGGGACTTGGGACAAGGGATGGAGAGACAGGAAAAGAGGAATGGCTTTAAACGGAAAGAAGGCAGGGTTAGATTAGGTATTAGGAAGGAATTCTTGGCTCTGAGGGTGGCGAGGCCCTGGCACAGGTTGCCTAGGGAAGCTGTGGCTGCCCCATCCCTAGAAGTGTTGAAGGCCAGACTGGATGGGGCTTGGAGCAACCTGGTCTAGTGGAAGGTGTCCCTGCCCATGGCAGGGGGGTGGACTAAGTATCTTTAAATGCCCCTTCCCACCTGAACTATTCCATGATTCTCTGATCTCCTCCCTTTCACTCCATCACATCCCACCAGGACAGAGCCTTGGGCTCTTTTCCAAGCATGACCCTTCTCCAGTAGGCACTGCCACTGGCTTCTCCTGGCAGTGCCCTGCTGCCACTGGTTTTCTTGCTGAAGCCTTGTCCTGTGGGTGCTCAAAAGTGACCCCAAAACCCACAGCCCTTTGTCAAGAGCAGGAGTAAAGAGAGCACATGAAGGGAAGGGAATCAATGTCTCCTTACCCCCACCTCGATCCTGTGCTGGAAGGTGACCATTAGAGGTTACCACACACTCCTCCAAAGCAGCTCTGAGCAGAGGCAAAGACTGATTGCCAGAAGATTAATGTTAATTTAAACTGTATTCAACAACACAGCTTGTACATTATCCTCTTAACCTGCAGGGCTCAGTGTTTATGGCCTGGGTGGATGCTTATTCCGACTCTGCTGTTAGTGGTATCAGGTTGAAGTCCTTTGTTTCTTCAGATAATGTTCCTTCCCCTCCCCTTCACCTCCTGAATTTTGTTTAAGGCATCACAGATAGCACTGAAAAAGCAAGCACGCCTCCAGTTTCCTCACTGGACTGTCTCTCCTGCTGTCCCTTCCAGCCTCTTTCTGTGCTTGCTGCCTTCATCCCTGGGATGGAATGACTCCTGCCTTGCACTTGTGCTCCTCAGCAATCCCTGCAGCTGCCCTGAATGCACCATCATCCCACTTCCCACCCTGAACCATGCAAACTCTTCATCAGGCAGGCAAAAATTGGCATTTGCTCTTCCAGCTCCTGCTACGCTGGTGCAACTCTCATCCTTCTTTCCTGGCACAACTTTGCCCCGGGGTTTCTCATCACTTTTCTTCTAGGAATTACTAGCACTGACTGAGCCAAGGAAATATTCCCACAACTGCCATCCAGCCCAGTTCAGAGACAACATTTAAATCCTTGGATTCCCTAAGCTGGAAATCACTGGATGCCAGGAGTGTATCGAGCAAGTAACAGGTTGCCCACAGAAGCTGGGGCTGCCCCTCGATCCCTGGAAGGCCCTGGCCAGGCTGGACAGGGCTTGGAGCAACCTGGAATAGTGGAAGATGTCCCCGCCTGTGGCAGGGGATTAGAATGAGCTGGGCTTTACAATCTCTTCCAATCCAAACCATTCTGGAAATCTGTGAAGTCCCAGATATGCCCCCATTTTATCTTTTCTGGGATACAGGGCCAGATGGAGCTGGGTGGACCACGCTGACACCCTTGCCTCCTTGAGGAAATCAGAAACCTGGAAGAAAGTTACATTTCCATCAGGAACTCTGTTTGGTCCCACATTTTCCAACCTGCTAGACAGTTCAATAACACATCCCAGGAAAGCGTGTCAGTGACAGACACTGGCAAGGGAGCAAATAACAGAGAGACCCTCTTCCCACTGGAGTATTAAGAATAAAATGAGGTATGTTTCAAAAAAAAAAACCCAAAACCCAAGTTTCTGGGGAAAATTCCACAGCCTGGAACATGCAGGGCTTGGGCTGAAAGGTTGTGGTGTTTGCCCGGCAGTCTGCGAGTGCCTGGGCTCGGTGTGTGAAGAGCAAAGCACAGCCCTCCGTGTCCTCCTGACATTTGTGTTTCGGCATCAAGACAATGATCTTGATTAAATCACACGCTTCAAGAGTTCTAGCCAGCTGCCTGGAGGGGGCAGAGAGGGTTTTCCCCCCCTCTCCAGAGCGTGGAGTTGGTCACATGTATTGTAGGGCTGAATCTCATCTTCCTCTGTTGCGTCTGAGGTAGGGAAGGAGCCACCATCCAGAGCTCCTGCCTGTGTGCTCCTCCACATTCTCCAGCCCTCTCTAGACTGAACACCAGAGATTCAACACCCATTCATATGGGGCATGAATTTGCCATGGTGGACACATCTCCCAAGGGTCTCCTTCCAGTGTGAGGGCATTGACTGTAATTAAGACCTTGGTTTCTCCTGTGTCCACCAAAATTTTAACTCTTCATGTCTGAACTTAATACAGGTGAGTCCACTTGTAATAAACCACAATGTACAAGGAATGAGTCTGGAGGATTCAATATACCAAAGACATTCTTTACTCAGAGGGTGGTGAGACACTGGCACAGGTTGCCCAGGGAAGTTGTGGATGTAGTTCCATCTCTGGAAGTGTTCCAGGCCAGGCTGGACAGGGCTTGGAGCAAACCAGTCTAGTGGAAGGTGCCCCTGCCCGTGGCAGGGGGTTGGAATGGGATGGTCTTTAAGGTGCCAAACCCAAATCGTTCCATGATTCTGTGAATGGTCTGTATGCCCTGTACTGAGTTTCATCGTCCAGGAGCTGGTCCCCTTCCTGCAGAAGCCCCTGACATGTATGAGATGCTGTTGGAGAGGTGCAGCTGTTTTCCACAGCATCTTGAAACCACCCAGAGACTGCATTGCTGCAATACCTTGCTAAGCAGAAAATGCTAATGTGCCCAAGAAGATTTGCCAGAGCAGGGCAAGAAAATAAACCCCAGACAACACCTCCAGCCCGGTAGCTGCCAGGGTTAGACTCACCGTGGCGTTCACCTGGAGCTGGTAGGCCTGAGTGACTTCATAGTCCAGCTCCCGGATCACCGTCACGATGCCACGGCCACTGTCGATGGCAAAGAAGTTGGAAGGGGGCTGGAAGGAGTAAAGCACGCTGCCTCCTGCCCCCTGGTCTGGGTCCGTGGCATTCACAATGAAAATCGGAGTGCCCACGGGGGTATTCTGGAGATAAAAAATAAATGTCGGTAACACTGTGCACTATTTTCACATCAAACATACACCAGTAATTTCTTTTGCTCACCAGGAGTGATATCCAGAGACCCGACAACTTCAGTCCTGTATTTCCAGGACATTTATAAGTTACACAGCTGTATTCTTTATTATAGTATTGCAGGGCCTATAATAGTTGTTACACACTTATAATAATAGTTATACAGCTGTGGTCAAGATGGCACTCTATCACAAACCCTTATTTTCCCAGACATCCCAACTTTCCAGAAAAATTGCTCTCTTTCCTGAAACTTGTTTTCTGCCCAAAGGCATTTTTATTTTTGACGCTGATTCCCTCACTGTTTTCACCACAAAGTATTAAATATAGGAGAGCTTTAAAAAAATAAGGGGGAAAAAAAAGCGCATTAAATGCAACACAGAACTTAACGTAAAAGTCAAAGTTGTAGTTTCCACAGCAACTACAACCTGGCCCGATTAACGCAGGCATGAACAGTTCCATCGTCATAAATCTGGAACTAATCTACATGCATAAAATATGCAGCTGAGTGCACAAAATCAGCAATGGCAAGTGCAGTTTGGCACTTCTTATTGTTTAACTTCACAGCGGGGAGAACAATTATCCATTTTTGGTGGAACAGCTGCATGTTCCTATGCAAATCTTAAAATGCATATTCTTGTCTCTCCCTAAAGGCACGAGCACAGACTGCCAGCAAAAAGGCTCTGCCGGGGCTCCAGGTACAGACGGATCACAACACCTTGGGCACGTCCCTCTGCCCGTGACAGGATCAAAAGGGCTGACAAAGAGCTAAACCTCGAAAGGGGACACAGCAAAGGTCAGAAGCGGGACCTGACAGCGGCTGGTTATGGCCAGCTGGGATAATACGGATTATTCCTGCAAACCTCTCCCCAAGTCTCTGCGTTTTATTGTTAACTCCTTTCGTATTAAATTATTCGCCCTCAGCTTATAGAGAAGTATTGTGAAGTGCTGAGAGGACGGAAAGGAGGCTTGAGGAGAGGCAGAGCTTAGAAGATGGGGCACTGCTTCCAAGAAAATCCGAGGCCAAAACTGAGAAACAAATTGAGCCATTTTCAGGTCTTTTGGGAACTACAGGGCTTGCAGGGAACCAAAAGCTGTCCAAGTCAATACTTCCACTAGAAAATACAGGAAAACAGGACTCCACACTAGGAGATCTTATTTAACCAGTTTAATACTGGGTGATGGCACCAGCAAAGAACCAAAACATCTGAATTTCCTCTGTCAAAGCTCAGGCCAGCAGAAATTTTCCCTCAAGGCAGGTGGCAGGATTTTGTACAACAGAGCAGGGAACCCAGGGCACACTCTGCAACTCACACTGATGAATCCAGGCTCAGGACATTCATACCACACACATCCCTCCTGCCCCCTGCCCTTGTATCCAGGCACGTGGCATTGCAGGGACACTGACGCCCAAGCTCACCTCAGACTCCAGCAAAATTCCCCTATGTCAGTGTCACTTCTGCCAAGGTGTGAGAGGTTGCAGCTCCCACTTAGGTTTTTCATTTCCTTTCTTTTTTTTCCCTCCTCTAAATCAAGCTGCTCTAGAAAGCCTCGCAGGGCATGGCCTGAGGATTATTTTTTAAAGCACCTTCAAGTTTTTTGGTGATCAGCAGTCACAAAAGCATAAAAGATATAGCTGGAAGGGACCTCGGAAGAGAAACCTGTCCCCGTGCTCCACCTAAATCATTCCCATCCTGAAAGCCTTCTAGAAATGGAGACACCACATCCTCCCCAGCCCATCTGTCCCAGAATTTTACTGTCCTTTGCCTTACAGCTGCTCATTTTCTGCAAGGCTTAACCCAGCCCTGCCCTGCTGCCGTGTAAACCCTTGACTTTGTGCCACGCACTCAGCACCTTAATCCTGGCTTGGGCACTTAAACTGCTCAGGAACCAGGAGCTTGTCAGCTGGGGGGTTGCATTGGGTGAAGAACCCTTCATGGGGGGCTCTGGTGGGGGTTTGCTTTCCGAGCACTCCTAAAACACCTTTTCAGACAGGACTAGAGCATCTCCCCAGTCCTTCTTTCGGGCCACGTGCCTCCTCCAAGCCATCACCGCTGGGAGCAGCTCCAGAGCATCCCACAGCCCTTCTCTTGCTGGTGCCAGGGCACTGCTTCCACCACCTCACTCCACATGCCCCAACAACTCAACTTCCTTCCCAGAGCCACCGGGGTACCAATGTCACAACACAGAGCATTACAAATTAACCATTCATAGGTAGAGGCAGAGCAAGAGTAGGTTCGGGGTTGCACTGAAGGGTCTGGGCTATATTGCCCTGGGAATAATAATATTCATAAGGATAAAGCTGGCCTTGATGAATATGTTTTCTCTTCTTTTTAAGTGCCCCTAGCCACTGCTTTTAACATGCAAATCCGCTCTGGTCACCCGTGATTATGGGGCTGCTCTCAGCTGGCTGTGAAAGAGGAGAGCTTGATTTCCCCCGCATTGTACTCCATACAATAGCCCCAAAGCAGGCTTTGAAGGGAGTTCATCTCCTCGTCCTTCCAAAGGAGAAGCTGCCTGGAGGGGACACAGAGGTCACCAGCTTTGGTGCTGTCAGCTCCAGCCCCCGCAGACACCACCGAGCGCCTTCCATGGCTTTATCCTTGTTTTACAGCTTCACTCACCAGCTCCCTTCCTCGGCCAGGAGAGCAAGAGCCGTACAAGCAGGGGATCAGTCCTGGACAAAGACCTGGCCCTGGGAATCAGTCATGGACATCAACGCCAAAGCATCTGAGGGGCTGTGAGCAACCCCAGGGCCGGCTCACGAGCTCAGGGCGCACGAGCAAAGCACAGCCCAAGTGAATTTAGGGGGGGAGCAAAAGGGCTTTCAGGCAGTAGGAGGAGTGTTACAGGAAGCAGAACAGCATGGATGCAGAGAGGGAAATCACTGATACTGCCCAAAATGCACAGGTCAGTGTGAATATTTCACTACCAAACACATGCCCTTATTCCTAGCAGCGCACAGGTGAGAGGATTCAGACCCATAAGGAGTGCTCTGGGTAATGCATCTTTTTTTCCACAGCTCAAATTCAAGCCAAAAAAAAAAAATCCCCCCAAACCAGCAAAACCAGCTGTGGAGTGCTGACATCCCATATCAACAGTCCTCCAGGGAAATAGGTCTCATCAATGCTCATGCCCAGGCAGGCACAGTCAGGACTCAGAGGAATTTCAGGCCATCTGCCTTAAAAAGCATAAAAAGTATGTCTTTAAAAGCCTCTTGCCATTTTTGGGTCAAACAGGCTCAAGATATTCCTCAGCAGGAAGCTGACGTCTTTATTTCTCAAAAGCTGCGGCCCATCATCTAAACAATGAAGCAAAACATCTGGATAAACAGAAGAGCCTGGGGCTTGTGTTTGATGGTAAATACCAAGCAGAGGACACAACCCAGGGAGATGCCTTTGGAAAGCCCCGTGCTGGACCGCGTTTCTGCCTTTTCAGCATTTGTCCATTTATAGGACTCTTCTGCATATCCCTCGTGGCTGTTCTTCATTAACAAAGACTAATTGTGGTTATGCTTATCTCACCAACAGGCAAAAATAACAAATTGTCTCTTTTTTTATCCAGGCAGACAACAGCCTACAGGTGCTCATGGCAAACAGGTGAGCTTTCTACACGAGTCGCCAAATTCTGTCATTTTTTAAAGCTTTCGGCTCTCTGCAGCAGCCTGTGATGGAGGCTTCATTCACTACAGAAAAAAGAACTGGTGACAAAACTGTGTCATGTCATTAAATCTTTGTTACGACGCCAGCAGATGTGAGATTAAAAATAAACATGCAGACAGATGCCGCCTGTTGGGGGGGAGGAGGAGGGCAAACGGGAGTGGGACCTGCTCCCGACCTGTCTCCAGCACCCCATCCTTCATCTGGCAGCTCAGCAGGAGCAGCTCCAGCACCCAGGTCTCCCCTGAGCAGCTCCAGGAATTAAAGAGCTCTGGGGTGCTAAGTAGTGAGGCCGTTTGTGCCTCCCTTATTTTGCAATAAATGAGTAAGAAAAGTTCAAACTGTAAAAAAAAAAATTATTAGAAGAAGTTTGGGGGTTCCAAAAGAAATACTGAATATAATGCAAGAGCCCCTAACTCTAACCATAAGGAGATTGCTCTGCTCCAGTGGATCCCCAGCAGCAAGGATAGGTTTGTGTTAAAATAAGGAATGAGCAACCCTAAAATCCCTGTTCAAACATGAAAGGATGTTGCTGCACAAGGGGGAGGCAGAGGAGAGACCAAGACATTGCTTCTCTCTGAGCAGTACAGAGGTGAGTGATCACAAATAATAGGACCACAGAATGAGTCAGACTGCAGTGGGTGTTCTGATCTCACCTTCCTGCTAGCAGGGACACCCCAGAGTATATGGCACAGGATTGCGTCCAGAGGGTTCTGGGATATCCCCAGAGAGGGAGACTCCGCACCCTCTCCGGACAATCTGTTCCAGTGCTCGGTGATTGCACACGAAAGAAGTTCTTCCTCGTGTTCAGGTGGAACTTCCTGCGCCTCAGTTTTTGCCTGTTGCCTCTTGTCCCATTGCTGGGCGCCACAGCTCTGCCCTCTTGACATCCTCCCAGGAAGTTGTGTTTCCATCCAAAGATGTCATGGGATGGCCCAAGCACAGCCCACCACAACAAACAGCTCCCCTAGGCTGTCACCTCCCGTGTGACCTCAGCATGAGTTACCAGACACAGATGTGCCCTGTTAACCCCGACAGCTGGGACACCAAAGCCTTATGCAATATTCTCTGCAAAGAGGCAATTAAGGCTGAAGAAGAGGTTACCAAAAAGGGACTTGTAAAAATATCTACACCTCACTCTCTGGCCACACCGGTAGCCTTTAATATCTTGTTATGAATCCTGCTATAATATGCATTAATAAAAAAATTTTGGGTGGATGCTGCTCCAATGCAGTGTGGCAATACAAGGTAGATGACAATCCAGAGGAGATGCCCTCTCTGGGGTCACAATGTGAGCAGCCTGGGATAGTGGAGAGTGTCCCTACCCATAGCAGGGGGTTGGAACTAGATGGCCTTTAAGGTCCCTTCCAACCCAAACTGCTCCATGGTGTGTCCTACCAGGCAGGTTACACGGCCGCAGCTGAATGTGAGGGACATGGAAAAAAGTCAGAGCACCACCTCCTCTTGTCTGCCACCAAATGCTCCCCTCAAGTTGTGCCAGGGGAAGTTTAGATTGAATACCAGGAAAACTTTTTTCATAGAAAGGTGTCATGGTTTGACACTGGCCCAACACCAGGCACCCACGAAAGCTGCTCACTCACCTTCCCCTGCCACAGCTGGGCAGAGGAGAGAAAAATTTAATGAAGGGTTCATAAGCTGAGATAAGGACCGGGATAAAACACTCCAAGGGCAAAACAGGCTCAGCTTAGAGGTACAAAGTGAATTTATTACTAACAAAATCAGAGGAGGATAACAAGAAGTAAAATAAGTCCTTAAAAACACAGCCTGCAAAGGAATCTTGGCTCCGGCACCTGGAGCACCTCCTCCCCCTCCTTCTTCACTGACCTTGGTGTCTCCGTGTTGTTTCCCTCACATGTTCTCACCTCCTCCTCTTCTCTAGCTGGAATTAAAACTGTGCCCACTTCCTTTGTTGTGATTTCTTCTTAAATATGTCATCACAGAGGCGTTAACCAGCCTCTCTCATTGGCCCAGCTTTGGCCAGCAGCATGTCCATCTTCAGAGCCATCAGGGATTGGCTCTGCTGGACATGGTGGGAAGCTTCCAGCAGCTTCTCACAGAAGCCACCTCTGTGCCCCCCTGCTACCAAAAACCAGGCCATGCCAAACCAGCACAAAAGGGTTGTCCAGCACTGGCACCGGCTGCCCAACGAAGTGGTGGAGTCACTGCCCGTGGAAAGATTTAAAAGATGTGTGGCTGTGGCTCCTGCAGACATGGCTGTGTAACCTGGCAGTGCTGGGTTAGCGGTTCAAGTTGATGATCTTAGAGGTCCTTTCCAACCCAAAAATTATTCTTGTGAACAGGCTCTCCTTTCACACAGGGCTAACAGAATAAGGCTGTTTTCAGAAAACCCAGCTTCCACCCCTTTTCTGAGGCCCATGGCACCTGCTCCCACAGCATTAAGTCTGTCTGGCTGTGAGACCGCTCACCCTGCTCAGGGAGCAGATTTGCTCAGTGCCTTTGAGAGTTTCCCACCACAGCAAAACCATTTCACGGGCCACAGGCCACCAACACCCCAGACATGCCTTGATCCATCAGTCTTGTCCAACTGACACCAGGAGCCCTGTGGGCAAAGGGCTAAGAGTGGGAATATGGAGCGCTGACTTTTTCACAGCAGGGTCAGAGTCGGAGAGAAGCAAAGGTGGGGGATGAAGCAAAGGAGATCTGGGAGTTCATTTTCCAGATACTCCCTTCAATGCATCCACTTTTCCCACACACAGAGCGAGCAGCTGGTGGCTCTGAGCTTTCGGCTGGGGTTAAACCACAACAACCTTCTGACAAGAGGGTTGGGCACCCGAAATGTCTATTTTGGTTTATTTGGGGCTGGGCCCTCCATGCCAGCTCCCCCTCTCCAGTGGCTGGCCACATAGAGGACCTCCATCTGACCTCCCAGGGCAAAGTCACCCGGCAGAAGCTGGTGGGGATGATTAGGATGCCGTTGCATGCTGTAGCCATGCAAATAATGTGGAAAAATGGCAGGCAATCTGGCCGAGCAGCTGTCGGAAGGTCGGTGAGATGAGGCGACGCAAACGGACTGGGGGGCACACAGCACCGGGCACGAGGGCTCGAGCAGCAGGCAGCTCTGATCTCCTCACTGAAACAGCCTCGCCAGCCCCATTCCTGCTTCCCCCTATTCCTGCTCCACGCTGCCCCTGCATCAAGGCGGGAGCTGACTGCTCCCATCAGGAGATGCTTCGCTGCTCCGTGCTCCTGTTACAACTCAGGTCAACCTATTACTCTTAAATAATTCCCTGCTGCTGTTCCTGGCGGCTCGTTTCCCTCTCCCTGCCTCTGCACCGCGCAGTGGGGCGGATGAAAGGAGCTTTGCGCTCTGCTAAAAGCCGGCTCAGACATCCCTGTGCTCCAGGCAAAGACGCTCCCGCTGATCCCAAGTCAGTGCAGGCGGGAAGGAGGACTCAGTGCCTCTTGCTGAAGGCAGGGCATCTCGGGGTGCTGTGGAACAGAGCTGACATGGATTCCAAGTATTCTCCTAATTCAGCTGGGACCCTGTTTCCCTCATCCTGGGCTGCTTTGGACAGATTTAAGTCACCTATTCCTGCCCAAGACTTGTTTGCGGCAGGAAATAGCTACAGAATCAGAGTCACAGCAAGTGCCAGCCCCTCTTCCAGCCCCTGCCGAGAGGAAAAAACCAGCCCCATGTGTTGGTTTCTGTCCCCGTGCTCTGTCCTGGGAGCGATCTGGCTGCCAGACTGGGTCCCTCGCGTGCCAGCTCCGAACGCTCACACGATGTGCGCAGACTTCCAATTCCTGTGTTCTTAATTGCACTTTTAATTACATTTATTAATTGCATTACTGCTCATCCAAGCCAGGCAATTTCCAATTTCAAAGTTTGATTTTAAAACCTGATAATTTCCCTTTTTAAAATTTTTTTTTTGGTGGAAATCCACCCCACCTTTCAATCAGCTCTCATTAATATGTACCTCTTGTTGCTATCTCTATTAAGTGACCTCCCTCATTATCGGGTGACACTGGCAAATGGCCACCGCAGAGCTATAATTCAATTGAGGGGCTTTTGAAAACACCATAAACACAGCTGGAATGGATGCTTTATAGGAGCTGGAGAGGAATTAGCTACTGGATAACCACGCTCGGAGCCAAGAGCGCTCGTTCACGGCAGACACGGCCAGGCCCAACGTATGGCGCTGGAGGAAGGGACATCACAACCACCCAGCCCACAGGGGAACTTGCCATGCTGGGAGGACAATGGCACTCAGCAGGCAGAGGACAAACAGCCACACAGAGCAGAGGATGCTCTGGTATCCCATGGGATAAACCAACTTGTTTTTTCCAGCCCAGAGATCCCCCGTTTCCCTCCAAAGATAACCCTGCCCTTGCCAACACGATTGATGTACGGCACAGCATCCCCAAGAGCTGGGGCTCCTGGTGGCACCAGTCACTTCTGCAGCACAGGTCTTGAGGGGAAAGCCCAGGAGAGGCGGATGGGAGAAATCAGGGAATCCTAAAATGGTTTGGGGGTTGGGGAGCGAGGGACCTTAAAGATTATCCAGTTCCAACTAGCAAAAGCCAGCAGCTTCCCACTGCTCTGGGAGGGGGCAGAAGAAAAGGGTGGTGATGCAATCACCACTTCAACTAACTTAGCATCCACAGCCAAATTTCATCACAAAAGCCACATTTCTCTCCCATTTCCCATCGCCAGCCTTCAAGGAGCAGGAAGGGCCAAGGCAAGGGCTGGGAGGCAGTCTGTGCTTCCCTCCCCAGCTGCTGGTAGGTCAGTCCCAGTTTTGGAGACAGCAGATGGGAAGCCAAGATGGTCTAACAAGACATTTGAAAGTCAGACACAAGCGCCAAGAATGTGAAAACCTGTCAGTCAGAGAGCCCCTGGCTCCAGCCGCACCTCATCTCTCCTGCTGGTGTGATTTTCCTGCTGGAAAAGGGCATTCGGAGCAATCTCCCCCTCTGCAAGGGCATCCACGGCAGATGGCTCGGCACCCCTTTGGCTCTCATCTTCCTGGAGATGGTGGGCCACGGATCAGGTGGATCCAGGTGGCCACAGTCAAGGTCTGCACTCCTGCAGTGGCTGCTTCTGTTTAGGGAAGCAAAGGCAGCCCTGACCTGCAGAATCCAGTGGGATTTTCTACCACCCCTCCCCTCAATATCACAATTCAGTAGCAGAGTCAAACCACCAGAGTGATTTACTGCTACCAGCCAGCATTCATTGTGGGGTGAGACAAGAAATCCGTTTTCCAACTCCTGCTTGGGGGCTATGCCATAAACCGCATGGATCCTATTTTTTCATATCCTTTTTTTTTTTTGCAGTTGCCACTAACTTTCACTTTCTGGCATCCATGGCAGCCCAGTGGGTGACGCTCCGGATGGCAAATGACTTCCATTAAGGCAGAGCATTCACACAATGCATTACAAATGAAACCCTAATGACAGGACACAGGCAGTACCGCTCCCACTTGATATTAATTGGGTGCCACTTTCTTTTAATGGTACATTAATTAATGCAGGATATCAACGGAAGTCCACGACACCCCCATTAATACAAATGAATTCATTATCACTGGTGTTACTACAAGAAATGACAAATAAATCTGTAACAGTGGGAAACTTCAAATAATAGCCACGAATCATTAGGTATTGTCTTCATTTATACAATGTAATGCAAATATACACATGAAATCTATGGATGCTTATCTGGCCACATGTCCCTCTCCATGCCTCTTCCTGAGCCACCTTGGAGGGCCACCAAGCTGGCCAAGGAGAACTGGGACTTGCTTCGTCACCTCACTGCCTTCTTGCTGTCTCCTCTTATCCATCCCAGCACTTCTCACTATCCCCTTTTCTTGAATCTTCAAAAGACCCTCTGATCTAGCACATATAATCCTGGAAGGAGGATCACCTTTCCTTCTTCCATCTCTTGCACTCCCATTTTAGCCAGGCAGAAAGAAACCTGCTTGCTTTTCTACCTTATTTATTTATTTTACTGGTTATTTATCCCCTGTTCTGTAGAGAAGCTAAAAGCACCTTTTCCCAGCACAGAACAGCCCACCTCTGACCAAGGGAGGAGCAAGTAACATGTCCTCAGGAAACTAAGGAAAAAACCCCACAACTCCCTTTGAAATCTGGGATTTGTAAGTCCCAAAGATCCATCAAAAAGAAACTCCTGGAAAAGTCTCTGCAGCAGCCTGAGAGCAGGTACCACCCTCAACACGAGTGAACACAAAATCCGTACAGCTGTCCTGATTCAAAAAATACTTCCCTGTCTTCCCATGGATGGGAAGGATCGATACGGGTTCAGCTGGGGTCTCCTCATCAGGCTTTGCTTGTGCTGAGACAGCAAACTCCAGCAGGAAGCGTTCCTGTCGGAGCCACGGCACGGGCATGGGCACCACTCTCCTGTGGGAGGTGACACCCCAATTCCCTGCCTCCCACTGCCCCTGGGGTGCTCACAGGCAGAGAGAGCAGCTACCAGGCTGGGACAGTGGAATGTGCAGGGAACAGCCTTTTAGAATACAATATATGGAGGCTGACTTGCCCTTGAACCGCAGGAAAAGCCAGGAGGGAGCTAGGCTGAGCAAATTAGACACATAATAAAGACAGGGAAGCTTGCAATCCAAAGGAGGAACAAATGGGAAGAAAAGCATGATGCTCATCTTTACACTGAAAGAGGAGAGATTTAGATTAGATGTTAGAAAGAGATTCATTACTCAGAGGGTGGGCAGGCCCTGGCACAGGGTGCCCAGAGAGGCTGTGGCTGCCCCTGGATCCCTGGAAGTGTCCAAGGCCAGGCTGGACGGGGCTTGGAGCAGCCTGGGATAGTGGAAGGTGCCCCTGCCTGTGGCAGGGGGGTGGAATGAGATGGTCTTTAAGGTCCCTTCCAACCCAAACCATTCCATGATTCCTGGTGTTTCTGGGTGTCTTGTGTTGCTCTTGGGGATGAGACATTTAGGAAATAAGAGAGAAAAGGAAAAAGTTGTTATTTTTAATGCGATGATGTGTCTAAGCCACGTCCAACATGATTTATTTTGTGGCTCTACTTGATAAGCTGTGCTTTTGAAAACTGTCGCTAGAAATAGGGTGTTTGTGCTGTGATTTAACTGATGAGGGAACCAGCCCTGAGCCCGTCCCTCGCTGATCTGTGCTGTACCCTCTGCACCTCACGCTGTCTCCGCTGCCTCGGCAGCCTCTTGCTCAGGCTGTTGCTTGGGGATTTAGAAGCACAGGGAAGAATTTCTTCTTAATATCTAATCCAAACCTACTCTCTGTCAGAGTGAAGCCAGTCCTCAACACTAAGACTTGATAACCAGAGGACCTGATAACCCTCTCCTCAAACCTGAGCTCCCCTGTAAACGCCCCCCTAACCTTGGTTTGGGGAAGGATGGCAGCAAGAACTTCTAAAAACCGTTTTTTCCCTGCAATTCCATGCGTCTGCACAAGGTCTCATAAACTCTATGTTGAGGCAAACAATTTTTCCCTTTAATTTCTCCTCGTGTTGCCGAAGGAACCAGCCTTTACAATCCAGCCCAAAGAACTGGGCAAGCACACTGGGAAGTCACATCAGAAGAGGCGTCAAAGCAATCAACTGGTGACACCAGTAGTGTCAAGCAGATTTAAAAAATATCTTAAGGCGTTTTTAAAAAGACCTGGTGTTTTATTACAAAAGCGCTCGGCTGGTATGTTGGGGTTTGTTTTTAAAGGGGCCCCAGTCTCTGAGGGCTCCTGGGAACATCACAAGAACCAAGGCAATGGGGTTCTTAAACCTCTCCACAACATCTCCTGCAGGGATAATACACCAGGAAAAGGCTTAGAAAGCATTGGCATGGAAAGCACATTCCAGCATGGGATGTCTGTGTTAAAGAACAGGAACAAGGTGGGAAAGGAGAAGGAGAGAGAAAACAACAGAGAAAGAAAAAGCCTGCACTTCTGCCCTTTTCTAGAAACAGAGGGACGACTCCCTCCTTCCCTCTCCCAGTTCACCACATCTTCTTGCAACCAGCAGAAGAGAACCCAGCTCTGCTGGCACCCTTGCCAGGTCCAAGGAATTAACATGACTTAAACCCTTGGCATTATCCGAGTGGGGGGAAAAACCCCAAACCCAGACAGACCCAAACCTACATAACCCTGGCAAAGCCTTCCATGCTGAAACCATTCCCTTTGAGGCACTGTCTTCAGTCACAGCCTTTTCCCGAGTGCCGACATCCCCCTGACAGGATCAGACCGAGCCTTATCACCTGTGGCTGTGAAGCAGGAGAGAGTCAGGATCATTTGCCAGGGCAGGGAAAAACTAACCCTGCATCCCCCCTCCCAGCCCTCCTGCCACGGCTCCCACTCCCCTTCCCGTGCTGATTGGAGAAGCTCATATTTCTGCTGATTGCAGCTGATGGTCCTGGCTGGGTTTTGCCCTTCCAGACCAGACCCTCAATTATCAAGGGTCTGGTTTTTATAAAAGGTTTGGGTTTTTGACTGTTTTTTTTTTTTTCCAGTTCAGCTAGCAAGTTTATTTTTTTCTTGGGCTCTTTCCTGCCCTGTCTGGATGTGCTGATGGATTTTGGGGCTTGCCAGAATCCAGCAAAACCAGGCTCGCTGTGTAGTATTAACTTCTAACCCCTGCATAAAAATAGCTGCAATAAAGCAGAGTGAATAATATCAGCTTCACCTAATGTAACTTTGATTAAAAAGTGCCGCCCTCTTCATCACTCCTGGGTGGTAACTCCAGAGAAACGTCCTTCCCAAGGGATGGAAAGCCAGCAAGGTCTGGGGAGAGAACTGCCAGTATGACACAGGCACATTCCAGGGCTGCTGCTGAGCCTAACAGGGAAGGTGGAGGGACCAAAGAGAGGAAAAGTCAACAAAACAGGGACTAAAGGCACATTCCTGCCCATCTGGGTAGCAAGGCAGCCCACAGACGCTTCCAACTTAAGTCCAGTTGCAGGACCAAAACACCGAGGTCCATGGCACAAAAGTCTCATCCTTTCCCTTCCCTCAGATGCAAAAACCTCCACGTATTTAATTATTCTCCTCTTCACTCCTGGTGCCGGCAGACTGTGTCAGGAGCTGTTTTGTTACAGCGTGCAGGAGCAGGCAGAAAAGGTTTTAATTTCACGCCATGCACCAGGCGCTGCAATTTTGGACACTGTTTGTTATCTGACTTCTGGCCCTATCTCTGGTCTCGGCGCTCCTCAGGCAGCCGCGGCCAGTTGGTTTTTTAATTTATTCTCTGCTAGAATGGGGATTCTGTTCAAGTGAGAGCCCTCACTGCCCAGGCATGCTGGTTTAATAACAAAATGCCTTTGAGTTTGGAGGTGTGACTTTGTGCCAAGTTTGGTGCCACACCTGGGGGGCTGCAGCTCCTGTGCCACAGCAGATAGGGTTGAAGGAAACCCCACTGCTGCAAATCATCCTTTCCTTCAACTTTTGCTCACCCAGAGGGAGAGAAAAAAATCACCTAAAATGGGATTAAAACGAATTTCCAAATCTTCCCTTCATCAGGTGGGTGAACTGTAACCTCAAATCAAATGATGACCTTCTGGAGAGTGAGAGGAATCCTAGGATGGTTTGGGTTGGAAAGGACCTTAAAGACCATCTCATTCCAACCCCCTTCCATGGGCAGGGACACCTTCCACTATCCCAGGGTGCTCCAAGCCTGTCCAGCCTGGCCTTGGACACTTCCAGGAATCCAGGGGCAGCCACAGCTTCTCTGGGTACCCTGTGCCAGGGCCTGCCCACCCTCACAGGGAACAATTCCTTCCCAGTATCCCATCCATCCCTGCCCTATGGCAGTGGGAAGCCATTGCCCCTTGTCCTGTCACTCCATGCCCCTGGCCCCTGTAAAACCCACCTCTCCAGCTCTCTTGGAGCCTCTCTAGGTACTGGAAGGAGCTCATTCCCCAGCAGAGGATTGTCGATGACTTGGAAAGCAACTGCCCTCATCTCTCCAGGCTGATCCTTTGCCCAGAAGCCAGGTGAAGAATTTCCTACATTTTTGCCATGCACAAAAAGCAAGGCATAAAATCACATTTGCAGGCTGGGAAGACACAGCATCCCTCTTGTGTCGGATGTCCAAAAAAACCCCCAAAAACTGGCTGAGCACCTCTGAGACAATCACACCCGAGGGAACCTCTCCCCAAAGCTTTTGTTGTGTGAGCCTTCTTCCCAAAGCCTGACCCCCATCTTTCTTCCAGGGTGGTTTGTCAATACAGAGTTCAGGTCTCCGGGAAAGGACCAGGGATGAAAGGAATCAAGAGCAGGTAATTGCTGCGTGAAAATGACAGCGCAGCGATTTCCACGGACTAACACAGACTGTGGAATACCAAGAGGCAGCCGACAGCGGAGAATCAATACCTCCCAAGAGGTGGGATTATTAGGGAGAGAAAGGGGCTTGAAAGATCCATAAGTGCCTGATGAGCGACTATTTCCAAACGACTGCTGGCTGAATGAGAATTGCCTTCGGAAGGATGCCAGGCCCATTCCCAGGGTGTGCCTTCAACCTGGGGATATGCTCCGGCAGGAACGGCAAAGTCTGGCATCAAAACACGGCTGTGCCATCATCCCCCAACCTTCCCGAGCCCCCCTGCTGCTCTCCTCTTCCCTTGGTGCCCCTGGAAGGTGCCAGGTAACATCCCAACAGGGATTTTAGGGAAAGCCAGCTCTGGCACTTCGGCCTCTGCACTGGCATTTCCTACAGAAAGGCAGGAAAAAGAGGCTGCAGGAGAACACGTGGGGTTGCAATTCTTCTTACCCAAAGCACCTCTGCAGTAATTAACAAACCACATCTGTCAATTCCCTGCAGTCATGTTCCACCAGCACTTTTTAAATCACAATTTCCATGCTTTGCTCAACTCCTCCACACTGTAGCCACACATAAGGTCCATCCTACAGAACCACTGACATCCCCCCAAAATGATGAGTATATCTGTTTTACACCTCTCCATAAAGCCATGGGAAGCCACCAGGATCTCCTCCAGCGCTCCCAAGTGACAATGACTTCAGTTCTCAGCCCCAGGAGAGCTGGTTACCCACAGCAGCCACCCCGTTCCCCAGGGACGGCCGAGCATCCGAGCAGCCAAGACAACACAGGACAACAACATCACTTTGCTTCTCCCTGATACATCAAGTGTACACCTGCCAAACTATCCTTAGGATCAGTCTCTTGGAAAACACAAATTCAGGCACCTCCAGATGAAGATTGCCCTCTGGACACAAACAGGGAGCTCATTTTAAACAAGGATGCCTCTGGGCATTCCAGCTTTCCACAGGTTTCACGCACCCAGCAGCTCTCTCTGCCAAGAACAGGCTGCTGAAAACACAGCCTGGAAGCTGCTTTCAGTGGCTTGGGGGAAATTCATGTTCAGCTTAGTGCTAAGCATGTTTAAATACAAAAGTTTCTCCTGGATGAGAGCAGCCAGGAGGCTCGGGAGTCTCATTTTCCCAAGGGAGAACCAATTGCTCACAGCATATCTGGGTAGGAAAAAGGAGTGAAAACCAGAAGAGCTCTTTCCTCTCTGACCCCCGTGCAGCTCCAGCCTGTGCACAGTTATTTATTTAAAGTGTTTTTTTTTTTTAAGGTGGAAATAGAAATAGGATTTTATTTTAGGAGAAGAGAGAAGCACAAGCAAGGATGGAGTGAGGAGGAACCTAAAAGAGCAATTTTTGAAATGTCAGCAGGCAAGAGTTTGCCCAGGGACAGCTCAGATGTACATTTCTTTCTCAAAGGAAGGTAAAAAGGTGTTATATGCCTCAGTTTGCACCCTTTAGGTCATCAGGTGGACTCTACAGCAGGAAAAGAGCAAGGCACAAGACGTGCTCTCCAAAACCTTCATCCAGTGGAATTTCTTCTATTGATATTTATTTTCTATTAAGTGTAAGAAGAATGAAAAGCTTTTTTGTTTAACTGGTGGAGTTATTTGCTAGCACTTGGCTCGGGCCAGGGAAGGAGGGTCAAAAACTAAGGATGAATTACCCTTCTTGGACAGGAGCAGAGATGGAGCTGCATGTGCAGCCCCCAGCTCAGAGAAGCTCTGGCACACCTGGCTCAGCACCAGCAGTGCCACAGCCAGCCCTTGGAGCTCCTCTGGCATCTGGAAGGATGGGGAAGCCCAGGGATAAGGGGTAGAGGAAAGGAAGAGCTGAGAAATGGGGGCAGCTAGGGAAAATTCCTTCCTCTTCACTCCTGCCACCCTACAGAGCCTTTTGCACTACTTAATCTTGCCTCCTCCAGCATCCCACCCCTGTCTGTGGTGGGAAGGCGGGTATTGGGTCCACATACCTTTGCTGTGATTCTGAAAGCACAAAAATCAACAAAAGGAGTCCTCTAATTGAAAAACCAATTAATGAGACCAGTAAGGAAGTCCAACAGCCCCAATAAACCAGCAGATAGGAGCTGTTACCAAAATCCTATCCCTCCCCCAACGCCTGGATAAGGGGAGGGAATAAACGTCCAGCAGCAACAAATGTGGGATATTTTGGGCACTGCCAAGCCCACCACTCACCCATGTCCCCAAGTGCCACATCCACACATCTTGTGAATCCCTTCAGGGATGGTGACTCCAGCACTGCCCTGGGCAGCCCATTCCAGAACCTGACAACCCTTTCAGTGAGGCATTTTTTCCTAACATCCAATCTAGACACCAACTGGAGCAAAACACTACAGTCAAAGAAAAATTCACCTGCCTGAGGATAACCCAGAAGCAAGTGCTAAGGCTGCAGACCAAAGTGCACACACAGCTATAAATAAAAGCTAAAAAAGAGCACTTTTGATATCTGGATGTAGTTCTTGTTCTCAACACATTCCATGTACTCGGTTCAAGACTTAAGCAGGAAATTTTAACAAAAGCACCCTGTCAAAACTGTGGTAAGGAGGAGGATTTTTTTGGAGGGGGGGGGAAGAACAATGCCTGTTAATCGCCCATTGCAGCCAACCCGAAGGGGTGAAAGCAGCAATGCCAGCTTGGCACGGGTGCAGTACCCAACCCAAGTGCAGACCTGCTCCCACGCCCTGGCGGTGCCCACCTGCTTCTCCAGCAAAACCCCATTAAAATGCAACAAGCAAAAATAAGGTTTCAAGAACCCATCTCCTTCAAAACAGCTGCACCCAGCAAACATTCCGTGGCCTAAGACTCAAACGCTGCTCTTCTTCCCATCCGTCAGGCTTGCTGAAGGATTTGCTGTGTGGGTTTTGTTTTGTTTATTACTTCTAATGACTTTCTCATTATCATTTTGCTGTGAAACATAAACGATGGTTATGGGAGAAATCATATTATTTGGATGGCTTTATTAAATTAGAGAGCAAATCTGTGTATATTTCTGGCTCAGGATAAATGTTTGAACTTTGAGAGGCCAAAATTCATTTTCAGACAAAGCCATTTTCGGAAGCTTTGGAAGCAGTGGTTAAATTTGCCCTCAGCTGCAAGGGAGATGTATGGGGGTATTTCTCAATTTAATCCCTCCTAGAGACTTAACCAAATCACCAACCCAAACCCCTGCTTCTAGTTCTGCTTATGAGAAACCCGAGACTTGTGAAACATAACGGAGAAATAAAGGGAAAATAGCACTGAAAAGAAATACAATAAAATAATAAAATCATCCTGTCTCCATGCCCCCATTCCCCTAGTCCTCACAGAGGGACTTCAACCAGCTCACACATTTTCTGTGAATAAAATCAATGTCTTCACACCTTCACAACAAGAACAAGTGCTTATTCCTACAGGTACTGCTACAACTGAGAACACCAGCACAGCTCCACCAGGAATAGTAACGTCAGCCAGCAGACCTTCCGTGCAGGTGGAAAACTGTGCCAGTGTGGGATACCTGCAAGGATTAGGGATGTGCCACTTAAAACATGCAAGGAGAAGTCTGGCACCTTCTCTGCATCAGGTTCCTGCAGGACCCAACCTTTGGTGACAGCAGAAGACAAGCGAGTGTGACACAGACACACAGGATGAGAAAGCTGTTGCTGAACAGGCTGAAGTTTCAGTTTCCTCCTCTTTTCCATCCCTCCATCCCTTCCTCCCTCAAGAGTCAAGGAAGGGAACAGAAGCCAAATGCATTTTCCATGCAACAAATCAAAGCCCCCCCACCCCCCGGCCTTTTAGAACCAATACCTGACACTGGAATAAACCTGTTAAAAAGAATAAATTCTCCCAAGCACACCCAAAGGGAGAAAGCAATAGAAAACCAACCCTGATAAAAGCTGTATTAAATGAAAGCACTTTCAGTGTGCCCTGCTGGAAAAACACAGCAAGGAATAGTGGAGGGGACATATTTGGTGTCCTCCACTCACCATTAGGGCAGAGAATATATGACCTATAAGGAACAGGCTCTGAAGCAGTGGGACAGGTCTGTGGTCTATAGGACCCCAAAGACAGAGGGCCTCAAGCAGCCTGACCATTTTGTGGCAGCACAGGATTGGAAGGGACACAAAGCAGGAATATGCCAAGCTGGAAACAAGCAAGATCTACTCTGCTAATAATTCAGCAATCAGTATCAAAGGAACTTGAGGGAAAAACAGGGAAAGGAGCGGTTTTTGAAGCAGGAACAGCTCCATGGTGTTGGGCATGAGCAGCTGTACTACAGCCTCTGGAGGATGGAAATCAGGAGTCAGTGCTGCCTCTCCACTGCCCAGAGCAAAACACACCTGGCCATCCTTCCTGCACCTCCACAAACTGCAGCTGAACAGAAATGCTCCCTGGGGCACCCCAGGAGTCCTGGACATGCTTAACCCTCCCTGCCCTGGTGGCACATGGTGGGTGGGCAGCAGGAGCAGCTCCCCCAACTCCAGAGCCAAGGGATGCCCACCCGTTGCCCAAGGAAAAAGGAGAGGAAAAAGCAGATGTCTAAGTAAACTGAAATAAATGAACTTTAGATGTGAGAAGAATGAGTTAATTAAAACCTCCTTGTCTCAGACTGTCTGGGAGCTCCAGGCAACCACCATGTGTCAGCACTACCACTTCCTCTCCAAGGACTCCCACTGGATCACTAAATTCCCCCAAAACATTCAAGAGCATGTTTCTCCTCCTTCTCTGTAAGTGAGGTCCTTCGGTCCTTGCAGGCAGATTTATTTCCATGAAAGCCATGCAGTTCCTCTCTTTTCTTCCGGCTCCTCCTCCTCACCCCCTGCCAGGGCACCCAGCAGCTCTCTGGGTTTCTGACACCAACCAGTCCCACTAAGGCCATGACACCACACGTGGCTACAAATGGGAGGAAAATCCTTGTGAATCCTCCTCACTGCCCTGGTGCAGAAGGACCTAAACCAGGAGACCTCTCTGCATCAAGGCTGATACCCACCAGCCCATTTCCTGGCATTCCCCATCCTCCTGGACAGAGAGGGGAAAGCTCACATTCCTGAGCTTACACAAAAACACTGGTTGTGACAAGTGCTTACCTTCCCCACAAATGCTTCAAGACAACTCTTGAGCTGAGACTGAAGGGAGGCAAAAACCCTGCAATCCCATCAGCTCTGACAACCCTTTCTAACTCTGTACGTGTCCGGTTGTATTGTATTTCTAAACCCACAGCCAGGCAGACGTTTCAGATGCTCAGATGGAAGCCATGGATATGTCTGGGAGCACACAAAGCGAGGGATGGTGTCTGAAACCAGCTTCCCAGTGCCTGTCCAGAGCCTGCACTGAATAGAAGGCTGAGTTGCAGCAGACAACAAGGAGCAACACCGTGTTTCACACACCGCCTGCACCTCAGAATCGGGCTGCAACACCAAACACGGTGATGAAGAACTGATGTGACACTCTTTTAGCAAACTCCTGTGTCCAGGAATGGCATCCTACTTCTTACAACAAAAGGACAGAAATCCTATAAACACATTTATCCTTTGCAAAACATCTCTTGACACCAAATCAATGAGAATAACCTGCACCCTTTGCCCACAAGAAGCTGGTGGAGCACCTGCTTCAAGCATAAGGAGGGCTCCATGTCCCATTCCCTCTTTCCCCCAGTGTTGCCACCCCCTTCATTCCTGGCCACACCATTTTCCAGAAGCAAGAGCACCCCATGGGATCCAACACTCCACCAAATGGATGGGGAGGCAGAGCGAAAAAGAGAAGAGCAACTTTTGCCAATCATCTTTTTCCAAACTCATAGAAAGGGAGAGAGAAAAGAGCCAAGTCTCCTTGGGAGGCAAAGCCTTCAAAAGTTAAATGTATCATGAAAAAGAAAACTTCTGTCACTGCTTAAAAAGGTTTTTGACAGGTCTTCATTTGTAACCCACAAACAAATGCAGTTTCTCATGCTCCATGGACTCTAATATCACTTCAGAGCAGAACCTGGACCCAACCCTCCGTTGAAAAGCTGGAGAAGCAACCACATTAAAATAGCTCCCTTCACTGCCTTTGGGCACACCAGAAATCTTTCATTTCAGGAGCTGCACCTAAAGTGCCTGGGAGCACAACCTGAGCAGGCAGAAACTGCAGCTCAGAATCATTTCAATGGCTTTGGGTGGGCCAGTTGCGGTTAAGTCAAGCCTAACAAACAAGGCATTATTATACAAGACAGAAAGAAAAAGTGCTTTGCCCTATTTAAGCAAGTTTCAGAAATCCCTTTCAGTGTCTGAGTTGATGACAGAAACTGGTCATAACCCTACAATTCAGGTCCACGTGGCCATTGTGTGCTGCCTGGGAAAAGGGGACAGAGAGTAAATGGAAGAGTCACCCACCCACAGCGGGGTTAGGGACAGAGGAGAGAAATAAGAACACAGACCACCTCAAAAGGCAGAGGCAGTGGCACAGGGTGCCCACAGCAGCTGTGGCTGCCCCATCCCTGGAAGTGTCCAAGGCCAGGCTGGACGGGGCTTGGAGCTTGCGATAGTGGGAGGTGTCCCTGCCCAGGGCAGGGGATTGGAACAAGATGAGCTTTAAGGTCTCTTCCAGCCCAAACTATGAACATGTCCACTGGCCACAGCCTCCGCTCTCAATCTGAAACCTCAAAACCAGCTACACAAGCACTGAGCAGGCCCTGGCTGCCTGCTCCACATCCCACCATTCCTCCTTACTCATCCATTTCAAAGTTTAGCCAGCACAACCTACTTGCCCAGAGAGTCCCTTGTAAGACATTTACAAAGACAGGTGAGCCGGGGATTTCATATTTCATCTGGAAGACGTGAGCAGAGCATTTTTACCTCTTAATTTTGTGTTAATTTTGCCTCCTTGCTTGCTTTCTGCAGAGTTCCCAAGATTTTGTGTCAGCCACTAACTCATCCCTCATCCCGAGGGCTACAGAGCCCAGGTTTGTCACCAGCCAGAGGAATCCTCTAGAAAGAAAACCTGCAGGAGAGAGATAAGCAGCATCTCCTCCACTCATCGGAATTCAGGGAAAATACCAAAACAAATATTAATGAGAGGCACTTAACTGTGCCTGTTCAGCAATCAATAACACACGACAGGGTACACAACTGGGCTGAGCATCTCACACCATTGCTGTGCTGGGGTCCAGACTGGAGGGGTCTTCTCTAATCTCCTCCTTAGGGCTGCACCAGCAGCTCTCCAAGCCCCTGCCCCTTCCACAAACTCCCAGGACTAGAAAGACAAGGGACAGTGACTAAAACCTTACTTTTGTGTTTAAAGATTACATCCACCCTGACTAGCCACACTCCTCTTCTTGTTAAGATTTTTATTAACCTGCTTCTTCTGATTATTCCAAAATATGACCCATTTGGCCATCCCAGTGAGTGCTCTGGAGCATCTCTCTGGGTGTGGGTGGCATTTTCCTAATGTGCATCACAGGGAGAAAGCACGGGGCTGCTTGGTGGAGCTCTGAGTGGGGAAGGGGGACAGCCAGAGGATGTGATCACAGAAGGACACAGGGCAACCGAGCTGCAGGCACTCACTCAGGGCGCATCAGTACCTGCAAGGAAGGAGACTGCAGCTCAGGAACCTCTTTACCTTTCTGCAAAAAAGAAAAACCTTAATCTTCATCTATCACTAGGGTGGCTTCTCCTCTGCAACACCCCTTTAGTGCCCACCTCCCACTCAGGGAGGTGGCTGAGGGGACCCAGCCCAGGGGGTGCACCCCCGGCTCCCGCTCTTCCAGCAGGATTCCAGGCTGGCATTCGAGGGCGCCTGAGCAGGTCCCGCCACGCAGGCTGCGGGAGGAGAATGGCTTTCAGCTCAATTACCCTTCACATTCCGATTCCATAACGCTCCGGTGAGGCTTTTTAAGCGGATTCCCCCCAAATAAAGCCTGCCTGCTGCAGCCCAGCCTCAAGCTCAAACGTGCAGAAGGGAGGCAAGGCTCCGCTCCTCTGTCCCTGCTGCCTGCCTTTCCCAAAGATCTCCTTGAGGTTGCTTCTCCTCTCCTCACCAGCTACCACTTATGTGACTCCTCCTTGCTCTTCTTCCAGCCTCTGCTTGCCTCTCCCAAGCCCAAAACATGTGAGGATCAGACTCCTTGGTGTTAGGTGCAAGCATCTGGGCCACCAAACACCCCATCCACCCCACAGACATGGGCCAGCACAGTGCAGACACCCACACTCTTTTTCAGAGGTGCCATCATAAGAAAAGAAGGTGGTGAAGCGCTCACTGCTTTGTACAACCAGGTGAGAAATAGGTTTGCTGCCTGCTGGAGGAGAGCTGACCTCCTCCCGACATTGTCTGGGCAGATCAATGGTGACGTGCGAGCACACGGCAAGACATCGAGGTGGTGACGAGGGACAGGTGATGGAGCACACGCTCGGGAGGTGCAACCTTGCTGGAAAAACTGCCCTTCAGACGGGGAAGGTCTTGTGTCCAAGGCCCTCAGAAAGGAGGTGGCCAAGGAAAAGCCTTGCAGTGAAGCCCTGTGATGTGGTGGGACACCAGGCTGGTGGCGATCCCTACCACTGGAGGAGGATCCAGGCTTCCAGCATTCTCCCAGCACTCCTCCTGAAGCTCGGGAAGTCCTCAGGCCCCAGCAGGACCTTGCAGGTGTGCTCAGAGGCAAAGCCACGACTGTGTCCCACAGGGCAGAGATCCCCACCTGCGCAACTCCTGGCCTTTCTCCCCGACACCCATTCCCCTGCTGACTGCAAGGACTTGGGTGACTTGCAGTGCCACAGTCCTCGTGGGGCTCACGCCACCAGGCACAGCCCCCTCTGCAAAATTTCTTTCCCCACAGGCATGAGTTACACACAGGAAAACAAAACATCCACCTGTCCTGCTATTTCCCCAACCAGCCAAAAACCCCTCGATGTTTCACAGGCCATCAGCTGCTCGCTGCAGTGGAACAGCTCTGTGCTTTAACCCTCTCAGCCCCCTCTAAGGCAAGGCACGGGCAGCACATCCTGGAGCGTTTTCTCCGGGGAGGCTGAGGAATCTGCAAACGCACATCTGGCTGTGTGTTTCCAGCACATTTAATAAAGTGATTTTCCAAGCACTGGCACAGTAGCTCCTGACCCAGGTAGATTTGGGGTCATCTAAATCACATAGGCAGTAAAAATTGTTCCCCTTTCAAGGTGTTCATCCAACTCTGGTTATGGGACAGAGCACGGGTAGATCCCTCTTTTTCCATAGCTCGGAGAACCATGCTCTCAACTTACCTCTAGATAAAGATTTACTAATTAGGGAAAGATCATCCTCCCCATGGTAATGAACGGAGAAGTGCTACAAAAGCATCCCTTCGATGAGCATACCAGCCTATCAGTTACAAACTCCATTCTTCCTCCTGAAGCACTAGTTTGAAGGCAGTGTTGGTGGCCATCCTGGCACATCCAGCCAGACTCCAGGTCAGGAGGTGCCTCCAAACACATGTGAGTGACTGAGATTAATCACACACAGGCTAGGCAAGAGGTGGCTGGCTTCACTAATGCCTCCTCTTCTCCTTTCCCTCCTTCCCATTACCCTTTCCAGTTTGATTTAGAATTGCAGGACAAGCCTAAGGAAGTAACCTATCACCACAATGAAAGCCAAGGCAAGGTTTGAAAAACAAGAGGGCTGTTGGTATAACCAATCACCCGAGCCCAGAGATGTGGCCAAACCCATCAAGACCCCTTAACCACACAGAATGAGCTCAATTTCCTGGTAAAAGAGGGACAACCAACCATCATCCTACACAAAATGACAGCCATGACCACCTCTCCTTTTTCATCCACACTGGGTTTGCATCCTGCCTCAGAAAAACAAATAAATATGTTTTACAAATCTCCCATAAAGCAAATCCCCAAAACTAAAAGCTCCCCATTATTTTCCCCTTGAACCAAAATTGCCTTGAACCCTCTTTTCACTCTCCCTGCTCTCTCCATTATTCGTGCTGACAAAATAAATCAACCACATTTTAAGTTCCCACAGCAATTAATGGTTGAAATTAAGTAATGGCCCCCTAATTTTGATTGAAACTTCTACTTAGATCAAATTCCCTCCAATTGTAATGAAAATAGTTTGAAGCCGATACAAACTGTTCAGTTCACACATAAATATTTAAAAAACTTAGAGAGAGGCTGATTTAGTCTATTATTTTACCACAAAGTTTGACCAGCAGTAGAAAGCTTATTATACATGACTGTCACTGACACATTACAAACTAATAAAACACAAAATGCAATTCTCAAGAAGAAATTGGAATGAATCTATTGCAAGAGCGATTTTTATGGTTCTTTTGAAACGCTATTTCTCCCCAGCTTTGCTGTCAAAATGGCAACATTTTCCCTAAATATTTCCATCTTAATTAAAAATGGTGTTTTTATTGAAAAAAGGGCCTCTTGTGCCAGCTGCAGCTTCACATTCCCGTGCTGTACGGAGTGAGGATGCTAATGTGTGCCCACCTCATGGATCTGCTGCTGATCTTGGTTACTGCAGGTGGAAAAGAGCCTGGACTCTAAAATTCCTGCATCCCTCACACAGCGCCTTTCAGCACGACCTTAACCATCCCTTAATTTAGGTGCTGTGACTGAAAAAGGAGCCTAAACCAACAGACTGCATGATTAAATGGGTAAAAAATATTAACTATACTTTCAGTGATGGGTTTTTTTGCTTCCTGGCATGGAGCAGTTGTCACTCAGACAGTGCCTTCACTGCCTAACAAGTTGAAAACCACTCCTACATTCAGGCACAGTCCTGCTGCCGACTCTAAAGGTGAGGTAGAGAGAGGGAGGTAAACAAAACAGGGATGTGAGGGGAGAGGATGCAGCTTTTGCTGGCTGGCATGAGATAGTAAGTTACATCCCAGGCTTCTGGGAGAAGATGGTAACCAGAGGAAAGGGAGATAAAGCAAAACTAATTGCCAGCAGGTCACATTCATTCCCTCCTCACCCCTCTGTTCCCAGCAGCACAGAGCCCTTCCTCCACCCGGGGCGGGGCAAGAGACCTTGAAGCCATCTGCTGCCCAGATGTGTAAGTGTAATTACACTGAAAGGGCTGGGCTGGAATGTCCCCTGGAAAAGAGGCCTTCCAGCCCAGGCCTAAGCTGCTCCTGCAGCAGGAAGTGCAGTGGGACCACAAGCCACTGCTTCTGCTCCAGAGGAACGTGCCTGGTCTGAGCAACTCACCGCCAGCAGGATCCCGAGGAGCCACCATCGCTTGGCAGCAGCCATTCTAAGCTCAGACACTCTAAGCTCTCAACTGTCCTGGCCTCAAGGGTGACACTGGGACAGACCCATCAGAGCTGTGAAATCAGCAGATACGTGCCCTCAGCACCCATATGAAGGAGCTCGGGGAGTGAGGATGTTTTTCCTTGTTCCTGTTTCTTCCATGAGGAATGGTTACTGATTTGTCCAAGTTACCTTGCCCCTCTTTCCCTGTGTTCTCCTCACTCAGAGAATGTTGCTGTACACTTTCCCTTCCTCTCCCTCAAGATAACTTACTAATTTCCCAGCATAACAGCTCCTCCATGGAGGCACTGAATTACTTGCTGCCCCACACAGGCTTCCCTTTCCTCTCAAAATCTGCTGGTTTTCCCCCTTTTTGCTTTTCCCCATCCCCCTCGTCCTGCCCAGCACTACACTGGCCAGAACAGCA
This sequence comes from Gymnorhina tibicen, assembly GCA_013399875.1. Classification (NCBI taxonomy): domain Eukaryota; kingdom Metazoa; phylum Chordata; class Aves; order Passeriformes; family Artamidae; genus Gymnorhina; species Gymnorhina tibicen. Next base: position 558,051 of record VXAZ01000561.1, read on the forward strand.
TGACTGTTTCTAATTTTCAGGCTGCCCCCGCTTTGCTGCAGTACCCTTCCAGAAAGAGCCTAAGTTTTGCCTGGTGGAAATGACTGTTATCTCCAGGACACTTTACACATTATTTCCACGCCATTTGGAGTTTTCCACCCCAGTAGTTTCTGTTGCATCTCTCATTTCACTCCTTGGTCACGTGTATTAAAGGACCAGGGTCTCCTGTTCACTGGTGAATCCAGACAAGGGACAGCGGACACATTCTTTCTCCCTACGACGTCACTCGAGACCCTCTGACATCACAGCAAACACATCAACAGTAACAACAAAAACCTGCACTCAGATGACCTTCAGAAGGAAAGATGCTCGAGGTCTGAGCATCTACTTGGTCACAGCTTCAAAGGAAAAAGTTATTTAACGTGAGGATGGGGAGGCCCTGGCACAGGTTGCCCAGAGAAGCTGTGGCTGCCCCTGGATCTCTGGAAGTGTCCAAGACCAGGCTGGACAGGGCTTGGAGCAACCTGGGATAGTGGAAGGTGTCCCTGCCCATGCCAGAGGGATGGACTAAATGACCTTTAAATATCCCTTCCAACCCAAACCATTCTAGGATTCTGACATCTACAACATCAGCTGTGCAAACCCTTCAGCCCCAACCCCGTGTTTTACTCCATGCACTGCAGTCTGTTTTAAGTGCTTTTCTCCTGGTGGAAAAAAGCAGGGAGAAGATGACAGCTGATGCCTGCTGTGCTTCCAAGCTCTTGCCTGAACACACTGCCAGCATCCCAAAGCCAGAAGGAAAGCCTAAGGCAGGGCCTGCACTTCCCAGCCCATTTATGTTTTGCTTGCATGTGGGAAGCAACAATAAACACCATTAAAACTGAGCATGTCCAGGAAGTTTGGGAAGTGTTTCACCGCTGCAGATTATCACCAAATACCTGTGCAACAGAGACCCTCTTGCTACAGTAAACACCAGTCAAATCCCCACCTCCTATTTCTCCAACAGGCACTGGAGGTGAGAGATCACCAGCACTGGGCATGCCAATGGGATGCCAGGTTGGAGGAGAGATGGAAGTGCTTGATCTACCCAGGAAGGAGAACCAGCTTTTCTGTCCAACAGTGCTTAATGAACACAGCTTCAATAACTCACTAAATCACTTGCTGCCTTTCCAGGAAGTTTTAAAAACAACAAAACACAAGAAATAAATAATTTTTTTAAACTGCATCCAATTCGCTGAGAAGTTCAAGACACTTGCAAATTTAGCATGCTCAAAGGTGGCAGAAGGAAGGGAAGGCTGGATTTGGGATAATTTATTCCCTGTAAATTATTTGTTCAGTTCTAAACTCCACATGGAAACATAGGGATAAAGAGAGAAGGAAAACAATGAATGAAGAAAAAAAAAAAGAAATTAGGAAGGAAAGCAGCCAGCAATGATTATAGACCATTTTTGCAATGTGGTAGGAACATCTTCCTTATCAGTTCTGTTATCATCACCTCCAATGTAAAGGCTCTTTATTTAAAGGAGGGGAGGAAAAAAAGCCCCAGAAGGTGTCTGGGAGCGTGCAAGGGAATAGCTAATGCAGCTGAGGGGGAGCTCAGCTCGTGGCAGCTGCTTCGTATGCGCAGTATCAGGCCTTGAGCTATGGCAATAGAATTATACGAGCCCCTGAAGACTCCCGGGCAGGATGGCAGGGAAACTGATGTAATTACTGACATTATTACCCTTAAAGCAAAATAATAATTTTAATTACAGCAAGGGCTTTTGGGCCTTTCTCTGCTCCTCCCTGCCCCTGCTCACTGTGTAGCACGGTCTGGTTCCAGGCTGTGCAATGGGACGGGGCAGCAATGCTCCCCTCCTTCCTCTCCCCCTTCCCCGCCAAATACTTTTCTGCACAATTAAGAAAAAGATATCATAAAAGCCACAGTTTCAGCTACACCCCCATATTAAGGATGGAAATGGTGTCCATCAGCTTGTGAAGGCTCAATCCCAAAGGCAATCCCTGAGCAGAAGGGACTGTTGCTGATGGCGAGTGCCTGCCTGCCTCCCAATTAAAATAAATTGGCAAATCAGGGCTAAGCTCAGGAGATAAGACACCTGCAAGCTGAACTGTGGTTGCCTCAACACTGCTGTGTACAGACCAGAAACTTTCCTTTCCATTTTTAAATTCCTTTCCCACAGCCCTGCCTCTTTACTGGTGCTTGCTTGAAATCAGGACGAGATGAGCACATTCCCAAGGCAGAGGGTTTTGGTTACAAATTTGAAAGCAGAATTCTTTATAATTCCTGTGTCCTTGTGAAGTTACAGGTACTTTTCTTGTGGGGCAGCTGTGATTTCATGAATGACTGGGGTGCTGAATTGCAATCTCTGGCCCAGTGCCGAGTGGAAGCTTTTTGCTGGAAGATCACAGAAGCAGGGAATGGTTTGGGTTGAAAGGTACATTAAAGACCATCTAGTTCCGACCCCCTGCCACTGACACCTTCCACTAGACCAGGCTGCTCAGAGCCACATCCAACCCTGTCCCTGAACGCTTCCAGGGATGAGGGGGTGTAACCTCAAGATGTAATACACATCACTTCATAAATCACTCAGTGTGTTATAAATATAACAGAAGGAATGAGGTGACAAAAGGAGAAAGGAGAGAAAACTCCAATGGAAACCATCTGAGGGAACATTCCGCTAAGAAACCAACAATTAAATGACCTTTCTGACAGCGTGTCAGAACTGCTGATGCTCAAAGGCCAAGAGAAGGCCACGGATGGTTTGAACTTGATCAGCAAGCTCAGGATGTTGGGGGCTTATAGAGGAAAACAGCTTTTCCTGAGGAGGTACTAGACTTGAAGTTTGTTCACTTCATAGTACAGTTTAGGTTGAGTCCAACCATTCCCCCAGCACTGCCAGGGCCACCACTGACCCATGTCCCCAAGTGCCCATCCTCTCCAGGGATGATGACTCCACCACTGCCCCAGGAATTAAAGGCAAATGGAAAGCTGTGTGGAAGCCCCAGAAGGTTTCCTGCTTGGAACTGGGACAGAACTCCCAGCAGGCACCCAGGGGGAACACTCCACCCTAACCTCACCATCACACCAGGTACCACAAAACCACAAACGGGCTTGGCTCCACTCCACTTGCTTACTTCACCTAAAAGCATTGAACCATGACAATCCAACAATTCTGAGTTCCCTATGGATCCAGCCAAATGGAAAAAAGATCAGACAATGCAGATTGGACTTGTCAGAAACTGAGGCACGGCCACAAGAGCCTGCCACAGGCTTGGCAATAGATCTCTCCTTGTTTAAAATCCAAAACCCCGAGACTCCCAGAAACGCGGTACCCTGGGGCTGGGTGAGGGGGCTAAAAAAGAGGCTGTGAGCAGGAGATGAAGTGCAAGGGATGTATCCAAGAGGAGAACAAACCCTGAAGGTCGGAGTAGCAAGCACATGAGCAGCTAACTAATGTACTACAGCAGCATCATGGGGCACAGCCACGGGCACGCACGTCCTCGCAAACTGGAAAGCCATAAAAGTCTATTACAGCAAATCAAACAGCAGCCAGCATGACAGCCATTAGCCTGAAATGAATACATGGGAACTTAATGAGCTCTGTCGAGGCCAGCTTGGTGAATTAAGTTGCCAATTCTAGCAGGATTCCCCTTTTCTTTTCAGACTTGAGAGCGCCTGCCCTGCCTCGTTGCTTCTTGACAAGCAAAGCACGGGGCGCCCTTGCCCAGACGGGACGGACGATTACGCTGGAGCAATATCCCTCTCCCGGCACGGGGGCCCCCGGCAGCCATTCCAGGGATGAGATTAATACACAGCAACCACAGAGGACCAATGCCACTCCAGCAGTCCCCGGTCTGGGCATTCAGAGCTGCTGTGGTGCATCCTCTCCCTCCCTCCCCACACCAGAGAGGGATCACAGTCCGCAACCCATGCCCAAATAAATTCCCATTCTCACACCAAGCAGACCACGTAAAACACCAGGATGGGTATTTAGAGGCAGTATTGTTTTTAAAGGTCAGTTTACTTCATGTTCCATTTATTTATGCACACTCTTCTTTTGACTTTCCAAGTGCCACACAATAGCAGCGAGGTTTAAATAGCCTTTCGGTTGCTGCTCCATTAGCTACGACAACTGCAAATCGATACATCCATTTATCTCAAAATTAAAAAGAGAAAAACCCTCATTAGCTGCCAAATCTGCACAGAGCCAGTCTATTGAAAACCACACTAGCCTCTTCTCTTTCTCCAAGCTCCAGCCTCTCTTCATTCATTATCCACAGGCCCTTTGATTTGGGCTGGGTACTCTTTAAGGTAGGTTTTGGTACCTGTGCCCTCACTGCTCACCCTCAAGCCGTCTGGAGCATGGGGTGACCTGTCATCCCTCACCATGGCTGGTTCCCCAGCCTCAGCAGCTCCCCACATGTCCCCTGCCACATTTCCATGCCACATCACCTCCAGCTTTGAGTACTCATGGACAAGCAACAGGGGAAAACCTGTGGCTCAGCACAGGTCTCAACGCCAAGTGCACATCTCCTCCTTGAGAGCTGTGCCACCACACAGAGAAAATGTTTATTGGTGACATCTTCAACGGGCTGTAGCCCTTGGAGGGTCCTCTTTAGGTGGTGAGACCCCATCCCCTGCTCTCGCAGTGCCTGGCAAAGCAAGGCTCTCTCTCCCTGGCAAAAGAACAGGAGTGCCTCCAGGATGCTGGCAGAGCAACACATTTGTGCCTCATTACCTCTGATCGGTGCCCTTGGTTAAAGATCACGGATAGAAACTGGAAGCTGGCACACGCTGCCCTATAATTAGATTAGGCCAACCTCCAGAAGAGCACAGCTCTGACAGCCAAGTGCTCGGTGGCTGCACGGGGGGAACACCGGGCTTGCTGCGCCCCAAACAACCAGGCAGTCCTGGAAATCCTTCCCAGCAGAACCAAATCTCACATGCAAAGAAGTGTGATAAGGCACAGAGGGGCTCTAAGGTTCAGCTCTTCTTCTTTCAAATACTTTTTTGTCCAGATCACCTGCCTGCAGTCCCCTTTCCTCAGCGAGCCCTAATTTTCTACATATGAGGGAATGGAGTGATAGGATACAGGGGAATGGCTTTCAACTGCAAGACAGGAGGCTTAAATTAGGTATTAGGAAGAAATTCTTCCCTGCGAGGGTGGTGAGGACCTGGCACAGGGTGCCCAGAGAAGCTGTGGCTGCCCCATCCCTGGAAGTGTTCAGGCCGGAGCACCCAGTGGAAGGTGTTCCTGCCCATGGCAGGAGCTGAACTAGAGGAGCTTTAAGGTCCTTTCCAGCCCAAACCATTCTGTGACTCTAAGATTCTATGATTCCAAATCAGGAGCCCAGCCTGGGCACAGGTTAATACTGGAAATGGGGAAGACCAGTTTGCAAATTGGCTCTTAGGACAGAAGCCATCAGCAAGAAGAGATGTGGCACAGACACTCCAAGTACATAAAAAACTGTCACTTAACACAGTCTCAATTCCCAGGGGAGGCATGGAAACCCATTTCCATCTCTTCACCATGAAGGGCAGATAACAGCAAAACCAGAGGTAAGTCTGAGGGTACGGGAGAGGAGACTGCTCTCCTCCCATCCTACTGCCATTCCTTTTGCTCTGCAGACCTCTGCAGGCAGAGCATGACCGGGAGGAGCAGCAGCAAGGCACGACAGCCACCCGCCAGCTCCAGAGGCCCAAGGAGAAGGCAGGAGCACCTCGTGTGGGTTTGCTAAGTCATTTCTCCACCACTTGTGCTCTCAAGAGCAGCAGAAACGCCTCTGACCCAGTGTCATTCTCACAGGGAGGTTTCAGATGACTTGGTGCAAAGATGAGACTCCAACTCCCGGCTCATACATCACAAGCAGCTCTAATGAAGAAACCTCATCCTCGCAGCAGAGGGACGGGGAGGGATCAAAGCCCAGCACGGCGGGGCAGCAGCAGCAGGAATATTAAATACACCCTGGTAACACAATCGTTTGCACCTCTCAGTTACCAAAGCTGCTTCATTCCACACACACACAGTGCACACGGGACCTCACCCACACCCCGAGGAACAGTCTGGGAAAAACTGCTCTGCCCTGGCACTGTGGTGCAGGAGGAAGAGGTTTCCTTCACTGGAGGATGTCAAATGCCCTACTAACTCCCTGTTTCAAATTAAATATCCTTCTCCTCCTGGCACCAGAAGGTACAGCTTTAAAGGCTAAATTCACATCAGACCTGTAAATTCCTGGCCAAGTCAGGCTGCAGGTGCAGAAGCTCTCCCTGATGGATGAGGAGATGTCACCTCCCTTGCAGCAGCCAGCACAGAGCAGCAGAAGGTTGTGGAAACTCCGTCCTTGGGGATATTCAGCATTTGGCTGGATAAAGCCCTGAGCAATCTGATCTAACATGAAAATTCTCACTGGATTAGTGGGAGCTTGAGCCACATGAACTCCTGTGGTCTCTTCCCACCTATTCTATTCCAGGGACATCATGGGACAAGTCCTGCTATGGAGCTATTAAAGGAAATCACCAGCCAAGGCAGAAGCCTTTGGGCAGTACTCTGCCAGAATTCAGGCATTTGGAGAAATTTGGTCCTGCCTCAGGTCACCTCTGTAACAAGAGCTGCGCATCCCCCCAGCTCCAAGGAAGAGAACAAGACACAGACTCTCATTTACGCTCATTTGCAAACTTCCCATTTGTCATGGGAAAGATGTCACCAAAGCTCCGCATCTCCTCTTCCCCCTCCTTCCCCCAACACCCAAAACGCTTTGCTTCTGCCCATTTTCAGGCAGTAACTTCCACAAGTTTCATCCTCCTGCAACCTCATGAGGGTCCAGGGCAGGACCCTGTACATCGGTGGCCAGCTCTGTGGTGGCAACCAGAGAGCACAAGCAGCCACTAAGGGAAGAGCCAGAAGCCAGGCAGAAATGATCCCTACCTCTGGGATGCGGACGCTGTAGGGCTGGTTGTGGAACTGTGGGGCGTTGTCGTTCACATCTCCAACTTGGATGTTGACTGTCCCTTTGATCACCTGTGGGCCCAAGGACAACAGCAGGGTGTCAGCTTTATATGTGGATTTAGAGCCTAAAGCCAGATTGTGGCTGTGTTTTTGGGCTTTGGGCCAAGGGGTGACCCCTCTCCCCTGGTGCAGAAGGGCCCACAGTGACCCACACCCCCTGCTCCCCTCCGTCCGTGCTGCAGACCATGAAATGAGAAGTCACACTCACCCCTTGGCTGTCACTGACAGAAAATTCAACCGTGAATTCTGACTTAGTCTGAAAGGGAAAGAGAAGAAAAAAACCTATAATTAAAGATACTGTAGCATTTATCTGCAGATGGCAGGCTGAGGACTTTTAGCCAATGTTATTACACGCAAAATGCTTTCAGGACCTTCCAGAAGAGGAGAGGTGCTTGAGTGCCACTACCTACACTGGGCAGAAAATGCTGGGGAATCTGAATGCCAGTGGGGCTCCTGTGTATTCCACAGGCATGGGAGATGCCCTGCCCCGGGTCAGGAGGATGCAGGGACTAAGGACCTGACTTCCTGATTGGCAGCTGAGCACTTAAAACACAGCAAGATTTATGACTCATGGAAATGCAACACAGTCTCAGTGAGGACATTTAAATCCTGCTGCTGCTTTCCCAATTTACCTATCCCGCAAGCTGGGAATACTGGGATAAATCCATGGTCTGTAGTAAGAACTGGCTGAAATTCCATGAAAGTGCCTGCACAGTCCTCTCTGCCCCTTATTGCTTTAACTAAATTAACAACTTGAAATAGTGATCTATTCAAGTCATTGATGCTGGGGCGAGCAACAAGTGGGAAAGAGCGAATTTTTTTGAGATCAAGGCAGGGGGATATTGCTAGTGGAGGCAGACCTTCTCTTCCCGACCCTTTCCTTCCCACCAGCAATTGCTTTGTTCATGTTTTACCAAGGAACTGTGTAAAGATGGACAGTAGGACTTGGGCCACCACATCCATCTGGTACCTGACCACCAGCTGCTGTTTTGTTCCCCTCCAGTCCTGGCAATCCCTTCCCACCTCTGGTGTCCCTTCCCTGCCTGAGCTGCTGGAGCACAGCAACTTGATGTTTCCAAAGCATCACCCAGAAAAGGCTGGAAAAGCCAGCTTGAAATGGCTCCTCATGCTGCAGCTCTGGTTGATTTATTCCTAATGAGATCAGCTCAGGGACAGGCAGCAGCCAGCAGTGCCTGGAGCAGGAGCTCTGCTTGCACCGAAGTTCATCTTGAAGAAGGGTTTAGGGAACAGCTCCCCACAGCACGGGCCCCTCCTGCTCCCACATCTCCATCCAAATAGCCAGGAAGTACAACGGGAGAAAGCCCTTCCTAACTCCTGCCTTGGGGCAATGCTTGTAGGCAGAAGGAAGAGCTGAAATCCCAAGGGAGAGGAGATACTCCCTGTGCCATCCCACCCTGCTGTGTCAGTGCCTTTCAGCCCTCTTTTCCCCTTACTCATCCACAAGGGACAACGCAATAGGGAAGAAAGGAAAAACAGGAGATAAGAAACAACCTGTTGAGCATTTAAATTTTAAAAACTCAATAAAATAATCAGCAAGAGCTTCCACATACCAACTGCTGTCTCTAAAATTATTTTAACACAATTCTTTAGCCTCAGGATCTGCCATTTTTTAAAAATCCATTTTCCTTCTAATCTTCATAGGAGTGAGAAAAAACTTTTAAAATTCATTTTGCCTCTATACATTTGCTCCTTCCTCTTCTCTATTTCACCTTTTCCTCCATCCTTTACCTTACCATGACTTTTTCTCCCTTCTTTCTCCTCTCTTGTGCAAGAATTCACCTCTTCCTTTTCCTTCCCCACCACTTCTCCTGCATGGTTTTCTCTCCCCTGACTTTTTGACCACATGCATCCAGGCCAGTGTTCTCTACTCCCAACCACCTGCCCACCTCCATCCCTTCCCTCCTACTGCTTCCTCCACCATAAATTGTCATTTACACCTCTCTCATATCCTTTACAACTCTCCCATATCCATTCCCAGCACTGGTCTGTCTTCACTGTCTTCCACGTACGGCTGACTTTGAGGCCCTGGGATCACTGATGGGTGCAGGCTCCTCCTCCAGTTGAGCCCATCCACGTATCCAAGCTCTGCCCAGCTCCTTCCCACCCTCCACACCACAAGACACCTAAAATCTATTGATCACCCTCCTGGGCTTAAGGCTGGCATGGGAAGTATCGGGAAGCAGGAGGCATTTGGACGAGGGAAGATTTATGACTCACGCCAGCAGCTGTTGGCACGGGGAGGCGGAGGGGAGAGGGGTGAAGAAAAGCACTTTATTTTTCCAAAGTCTCGCTCTTAACACTGTGAAATTGGGTTTGGCCTCCCCCCCCGCCCAGCCTGAGCAGCATCCACCACCCTGCTCCTCTGCATCCCAATGCCTGGCTGGCTCCGACTGGGAATGCCAGCACCGGAGGTGTGTTAATGGGTTTGATCTTCCCAGCGCTGCTGCCATCCAAGGCAGCACTAAATACAGGCAGCACAAGCGCAGGGGAAATTAAGCACATTGCCCAAATCACACAGTATTTCCCTACTCTACCCACTATCCCTTCCTCCTTGCTCCAGGAATGTGGCAAGGGCCAAGGTTTTACTAAAGCAGGCACCTGGATGGGATTCCAGCCTTGCCCACCAAAGCTGCCATTGAAAATAGGAGTGTGAAACAGCTTCGAGGCAAGAATCTTGCCAAATTTAGCATCCAGCAGCCTGAATCCACAAGAGGATGAAAAGTCTTGATGAGATTGCATAAGCAGGGATACCTCACATCTCTTCACATGCTGTTCTAAATAGTAAAGGATTTAATTGGCATAGAGATTTAAAGAGGAAGCTTGTAGATTTCCCTGACTGTATGAGGCAGCCTGGCTCCTTGGTAGATCATCTCCACTTATTAATTCCTTTACTTCCAGACTCACAGATGTTATTCTGGCATTCAGGAAAACCAACAAGTCAGATCAAACCAGAGCACGCTGTTTATTACCCGTGTCCCCACTGAACTGGAGACAGTGACAGGGTGTCTAGGGAACGTGGACACAACCCAGATTCCCAACTCCACGAGGGAGCAACACCCATCTCAGCTGTCACAGAAGGTGGGAGCCACCATTTATCTGAGCAGAGGTGGTTTTTCCCCAGCTTTACCTCTCTGTCCAGGGGCTGCCTGAGCCACACGACACCGGTGACGCTCTCCACGGCAAAGAACCTACTGGCCTCCTCCCCAACCACCCCGAAGACCAGCGGGTCATTGTCCAGGTCCCGGGCCAGCAGCTGAGTCACTGAGGAACCTGGGAGAGACAGAGAGGAAAGAAATCTTGAGCAAAACAAGGCAGAGAAGAAGAAATCCCGAAAACATCCAGCTTGTCAGAGAACAGAGGTCTGCGGAAGACCTGGAATCACACCCACGGTGCTCCAGTGCCTCAAGGCGAGTCAGGCTGGGCATGGTCTGACTGTTCTGTCTGGCACAGAAAGACTGAACCACAGATCCTCTCCCTCCTTGCCTTCACCAAAAGAGAAAGTTAGCCCAGTTCAGCCCTGGCACTAGAGATGGAGGATCCCACACCTGCTCTGGGTAAGCACTAACCAGCCTCCCTCACACCCTTCCCTGCCAAGGGGCACCACCGGCCGGTACAACAAAAAAAGCAGGGGACAGCCACCACCCCTGGAGCCTCATTTCAGCCCCACAAGAACCTCCTCAGATCATCCTGGACCTCTCCATGACACCTCTGTGCACACTCACAGTCTGCCATGGCTGGCTGACCATGGGTGGCTGCCTGTTGTCCCACCCAACTGCTCTCTGGGCCTTCCCCAGCGGGAAGGGGGAGAAAACAGGGGGAAAAAAGCTGGTGGGTAGAGATAAGGATGGGAGAGTCCCTAGGCTGCCCGGCCTTGAGGATGGGAGGATAAATATGAGATTTCTCCTTGGCCACATGGATTTGAGGATGGGGACACAGTCTGCGTGAGCCACCTTTGGCAGTGCCAGAGCACTCCATGGCCCCAGGTCACCTGGCCAAGGAGAACACATGCCCAAATTTCATCCATCTGGGAAGGGAAGGGAAGCTCCAGCAGACCAGAAGGCAAAAGCAGCGGCACAGTTTGGAGAGCAGAGTGAGCTGGGCAATGCCCGATCGATTGGTGCGACATCAATCACGGAGGAAATAATGGAAAAACTCAATACGAGATTCCATTAATAAAGAATTAAATGATAGGAACATAATTAATGCCAGTCAACGTGATTTTATGGAAAATAGAGCTTGTCAAACAAACCTGATTTTATTCTTTGATGAGATTACAACTTTGGCAGATAAAGAAGAAATAATAGAATTCTGTAAGGCATTTGACTTCGCCCTAGGTGACTTTGTGATTAAAAATTTAGTGCCCTACAACATCGATGAAGCACATTTTGAGTGAGGACCCAGCTGGTCTGGCAGATCCCAAGGCCACCAACCTCACTGGCGACATAACAGTGTGATGTAAAATTGCTGTGGTACAAGCTCGGGTGACAGCATGGCAGATAACGGGGAGGACCCAGCAGCCAGGTGAAGCCCTTGGAAATTTGGGTTCGTTTGGTAAAAAATTATTTTTATGACCCTGCTCCAAGCATCCTCAAAAGGCTGGAGCGCCACAGCTGCAGAGGAGAACATCCCAAAGCCAGCCCTTCTGGCAGGAATGGGGGTCCAAGCATGCAAGGAGCCATTCCACACCCTGCCTGGAGAGCCACAGTGCTCTTGGGGAAGTCAGGAGTGGTTTTTAGGCTAAAAAGCTGGTTCTGCCAAGGCTGCAAATCTACGAGCTGCTTGCCTGGCTGCATCACCTTCAGGACTGGATGCAAGAGGAAACCACAAAATTTCAAGAGCTAGCAAAAATGCTTTTCCCTTAAAAAAAAGGCTTTAAAAGCTTGAACTGCCTCATCTATGATTAAGAAGAGTGAGATGACTCAGGCCATCTCGAGCACATCCATGGAGAGGACAAAATGTGATACTAAGCAATAAGCATGAAAGCACAGCAAGACTCAGTGCCCAAACCCAAACAAATTCCTATTTGGAGGAGGAATATCAGTTGTTTTAAAAAGAGCAGCTGGAATTAACCACTGGGGAAAAAAACATTCCTTCCACCGACAGGTGCAAGTGAGTGATGGGTGACAACCAAAGACACTCTGGAAAAAGACAAAAACAAGTGGCTTTATCCCAGCCCACAATCAGAGTGTTCATCTGCAATGTTCTCAGCTCTTCAGTGCAGCCAACCCCATAGATACAAAGACCCTACACTTTCTCAAACCTTGTAGCCCTGATATAAAACAGGGCAGCAGCTTGATTTTATGCTGGAGGATGTTCAAAGCCATCCCTAGCAAAGGTTTCTTTGCCCCAAGGGAAAACGAAGACACTCAGTCTTCACAGCAGTGAAAGCCAGTAACCAGGACAAAATAAATCCAGGATCATGCCTCTTTATTCTGCCCAGTTTAATAGGAGAACAGACTTCCACCCTTTACATCCCATTCAAAAAACCCAGATCAACAGGCCACCTGCATTTCCCTCTGGGATGGCAAATATTTCAAACTCCAAAAGGTCTTGGTTGCATCTTTGGAAAGAAAAGGATCTTAAAATTCCTGCTGAATAGGAAAACCATGTGCCAGCCAGTTTTAAGCATATTTGTGGTTTGTGTGTTGCAAACCCAGTTGTACCAATAAATAAATAACTGAATTAACAAGGAAATATTTAACTCTTCTCTCTTTGCACTGCAACTACCTCCAACGGTCAGGGAACTTAGCTCCTAAATTCAGGACAACCTGGAGAAGGAGGCAAGGCATTTCTGGCCAGAGCACATCATCACACCTCCACTTCTTGCTCCTGCCAATCTATGGAGTCAGATCCTTGGGAAACAGCACTCGGGGCTCGACCACCCTCTGCTCTGAAAGGAGCAAAACCAAGGACAGATTCCTCAACTTCTCTGTGCTTTTGTTAAGAGTCAAGAAACTTCATTAGAACGTAGATAGGGACAGCTCAGAACCAGTGTGAGCTGCACTGGAGCAGAGGAAAATTCCATCTTAAATAAACCCTCCCAAACGAGGCACCAAAACCTAAGAGCTCTTTCACCCTTTCCCTTACCTCCCCATCAGGCAGTAATCACCATCCTACCTTCAGAGCACCACAAAAAAAAAAGTATTACGAATGTATAAAATACAGATCAAAAATAACAAATTAAATAGAAGACAATAAGAAACGCAGCCCTGAAATGAGAAATGAGACTTCACAATTGCTTTGCCCCAGGTTTTTTCCAAGTTTTAACCCAACAGAATGCTAGGTTTAGGAGTGTGCTATTAAACCTTCACCACTTTCACCACCACGACAGAAGTTTGTACAAGTTACCTTCCACCAATTTCTTTAGCACCAATTTATTGTATTTATTGATTTTATCCTACTTTCTTTCCCCGCCTCCTCAGGAAGCAGAGGGTCCTGCCTGGACAGGGCATGCAGAGCCAAAGCTGCAGCACATCTGTCAGAAGCCCCTCTCAGGGCTCTCACAAAGAAAAACACCTTCCCATCTGTCCCTGGGGTCGTGCTGGAGATGCTGCTCAAGCCTCCTCAAGCCCGAGCACCGACCTGGCTCCAGCAAGGGCTGAGGAAACAGGGACAAATTATCTTTCTGCAGTACAAAGTTATAGGCTCCATTTGTTTCCTCTCAGGAATCAGACAGGGCAGTTAAGTGTCTTGATTCCAACAGATAATCAGAATTTATCTTGTCTCCTTTTGCCTCCTTTCTCTCAATCACAGCTCCTTCTCCCTCTTTCTCACACATACACAGATTTTCTTCTTTCTCCAAGTATTGAACTTTGATTGACCTCGGGAGCTCTTTTTTTTTGCTGTTGTTTTCTTCCTGATCAGATTTTTTTTTTTTTTTTAGGTTTGGCTGTTTTATGGTGGATACTTTTGCATCCCATTGAGAAGCCCTTGTCCCAGCACCTTGCTTGCAGCTGTAAACCTCTGTATTTTTCTTGCCCTTCCACTTTGCCAAGGAGGAAAAGGGGGAAAAGGGGTTGCACCTCACTGATCCATCTCCATTGGTTTTGCTTTCAAGAGAAGGATGAGAAGGGAGAAAAAACAAACTCTCTGAAAGTATTCTAGATCTCCTGGAAGGTTTTGGAAGTGCAGAGCCCCAGGGCCACAGAAAGAGCTGGAGGATGAAGAAGCTGCCTGAGCAGGATGCTGACCCAGACCAGCAGGAATGGGCTGGGGTGGGATGGAGGGCACAGGGATCCAACAGAAGGGGCAGGTTTCTAATTAATTGCTTAATAAGCTTCTCTCTTAAAAGGTCTGATTCATACCCAAGTGGAGGTAATAGGAATTTCTGTGATGGCTTTTGGCCTCAAGACTTCAGCCATCAGCTACACTTTAATATAAAAAGCATTTTAATCCTGATTTTAACAACCAGTGCCAGTCTCCCCCCTCCTGAGCTCTGGGTCATATCTGTGAGCACAGTCACCGCATTTTGGCTCCTCCATTAAGGTCACAAGCTGGCACAGGGAGCCTTCAGCTGTTCTTCAACTCCTTAAACCAGCAGAAAGTTAGTTAAAAATCATTATAGTAACCCCACCCTTACACAAAGGCCGCCACCACACTTTACTTCCAAAAGTAGCTGCCACCACATTTCCTTGGCTCCCCTTCCTCCCTGTGAGGGAGATGGGACAAACTAGTCCCACTCCTCCTCCCAGCAGCCCTGCTTTCCTGCCCAGCCAGCCCATCACAGGCATCTCCAATTAGCCCAGTTAATCACAGCAACCTGGCCTCTGACGTGCTCAGAGGCAGGATTTTATGGATTTGATCTTGAAATTCCAACCCTGTTCTTCTCATTTGTCACCTGCTCCCTTTTCTTTGCCTCTAATTCATTTTCTCTTTCACCTTTCAGGAAAAAAAAAAAAAAAAAGAGGAATAGAAAGCCCTTCTATAGATGTTTTCCCAAAGATTTTGATAAGAAAAGATGAAATGCCAATATTTCTGTGCTGCTCAGCAATCTCTGAGCAATGAGACGGAGAGAAAAGGACGGTGACTCCCTGGCAAAGGAAGTAAAGCAAAATCTAGTTTAAAGCAGGAGGACACTGAAGTGGGAGCTGCTCCCATGTTGGGAATGAGGCTTCATTAATTTCCTGGAGGGGACAAACCCAGAGCTGGGGACAGCGTGCCCAGAAGACCCTTCTGATGTGGAAGGGACAATGCCAGCATGGGAGGGCAACCAAAGCACATGAGGGCTCAGGAAATCTCTTGCAGGCACCAGGGTCTCTCCACCTGCATTCCTGCATTCCCTGGGTGACCTCAATTAGCAAAACTCCTGCCACACAACCCATGCTGAGTTTAAACCCGTGCCAACACCACCCAGCTATGCTCAGGGGCACCTAAAGGCACATCACAGGCCCACAGGCAAGCCACTCATCCCCCTCATCCCAAGCCTCGACTTCGGAGCAGGTGTCTGGTAGCTCATTCCGTAAGCACAGTCTCAACAGATACTTGCTGACCTCCTTCTCAGAATGGGCTCAACCACTTGACCCAAAACTTTCCAGAAGGACTCGACCAGGAAAGTTTCCACTCCTAAAATTCAAGCTGAGCTCAGTGTTACACATTTCTCTTTCCAGGTGCTGATGGAGAGCATCAGCTCCTCCACCACGGCTGCCTCGCTCCAGTTACTGCACTGCGAGCCAAAAAGGGCAGGGAGACACCAGCACCTTTTTAAAAGGCTCCCATAATAAATAACCAAGAAAAGAACAATTTCTGCCATCAGAAAAAGAGGGGGTTTTCACCAATGGTGTGAGGAAAAAGCCTTGGACCAGCTGGTCCAGGAACCACAAGCTGCTGTCATGTGTGAAAGGGAAAGGAGCCAAACACAGAGGTGACAGGAAAGAGGGAAAACAAATCTGTGCAGTCAAAACCATTTCTGAGGGAGTCTGTCAAGCTGGGAAGTGAAAGGCACAGCAGAAGAGTTTTTCCTGGTTCCTCAGATGCTCCGAGACAGAGCCTGTAATTTCTCTGCTGCGTTTAGTTATTTAAGTGGGGAGTCAGTGTGGAGGCAGAATCCATAAGCAGAGCTGACAGCCAGTGGTAAACCTCAGAGAGAGGCACTGCCTGCCTTCCACCCCCAAGCTCTCATAGAGGTGTCTAAAACGGTGTTTAAAGCTGTTTAAGAGAGAGCAGCAGCAAAGAGCCAAGCATTCACACTTACAGAGGGCTTCTTTGGTTTGCTCAGAACTGATCACCTTGGTTAACTTTACAACACAAATAAGAAGAGGAAAAATACAAAAATATCAATGGCATATTGAAATTTCTTAACATTATCATTAAAATAAACAGAATTCCTGAGGCCCTCCCGGCAGATGCTGTGCATGCAGTCCCTGGCTGCTGGCATACACCCAGAGAAGTGGCATCCTCCCAAGCTGAAGTCAACATCTAGCCTGACATGACAGAGTAATTGCCCTCATCAGCCTTCGAACAGGTCTTACAGCAGCACAGGTATCACACAAGCTCTCCAAACCCACTTTTAAACACATGGCTTGGTGCTGGTGCTGTGTCTCCGCAGTGCATGGAAAGGCTGAGGGAGACGGGGCTGTTCAACCTGAAGAAGAGAACCTTCCAGTACCTGAATAGGCTCCAAGAGAGCTGGAGAGGGACTTCGGATGAGGGATGGTGTGACAGGACAAGGGGAATGGCTTCGCACAAACAGAGGGTGATTTAGATTGGATATTAGGAAGAATTTCTTCCCTGTGAGGGTGCTGAGGCCCTGGCACAGTTTCCCGGAGAAGCTGTGGCTGCCCCTGGATTCCTGGAAGTGTCCAAGGCCAGGCTGGACCGGGCTTGGAGCAACCTGGGATAGTGGAAGGTGTCCCTGCTCATGGCAGGGGGTGGAATGAGGTGATCTTTAAGGTCTCTTCCAACCCAAACCACTCCAGGATTCTATGGATGGAGATGACATCCTTTGCTCACTCACTGGCACATCTTTGGGGTGGAGACAAGGGTTTATTAACCAAAACTCTCCAACCAGGCTGGGGCATTGCTGCCAAAATCACTGATGCACCTTAGTATTGCTGTGGTATCTCCAAACCTGCTGGGAAAAAAGGGAATTAAAAAATGCTCATCCCTGGGTAATCCCCTGAACAGCAGCATTCCAGGTCCTTTCTCCCTGCCTGCTCTGGCTGGGATCCAGCAATTCTTGCCTTTCCCTGTCACTACAAACCCCACAGGCCTTCCCTGGGACAAGGGAGAACATGGAGAATTTTCAAAAACTGAAAAGGCTTTTGTTTCCATTTGTCTGGGAAGGAATAGGCTGCTTCAGTATAAAAGAGGGAAGTAAATAAAATCACATCAAATAAAACACCAAAACACCCAGGAGATAAAATAAGAAAAGAAACATGTGTAAAAGGAGGAGTTTGGGTCTGTTAAGATATTTCCGGTGAAAAAAGGGTTCCAGCACTTAAAAAAACCCCTTAAAAATAATTTCCTCTCCAAACTGCCTGGGAGCCTCATAATTACCAGCAATGATCACAGAGCCATTCATTTGATCCTAAAATTAATACATCATGTTCAGAATGATATAGCATTAATTTATCACAAGATTTATGAAACTTGTACTTTTTTTCTAATGAGTTTTATGCAAATTCTGCTCCATCCATTGTTTGCACCCTTAAAAAAAAAACAACAGTTCCCTCACAGAAGCTGCTCTGTCAAAAAGTCTCATTCACTTTTATTGATATCTGTCCTTCTCTCCTCATCCCCACAACAGGAGGGGGAAGGAGAGGAGCTGGCTCCAACCTGGATGTGATCCTGTTCCCAAGGCACAAGCCACGAGCTCTGCAGGTGAACCAACCATTCAAGGCACTTGGTTTTAAACTAATTTTAAAGGAAATTAACTGCTGGTTCACTCGCACCTTTGTCTGAGAAGGGTCAGAGAACAAGAAGAGCAGCAGGGAACTGGGAAATTGAAATATTTAGACTTCCCAGACTGGAAAGTCCGTGTTTGGTAAACTTGGAGAATAAATACAAAAGGTAGAAGGGAGGGAAGCATTAGCACTGAGCATCATAGAGTCATAAAGGGGGAAATCCCACCAAGATTAAGATTAATTTAATATTTTATGGCAGAGCTGTAAATGCACAAGATGCCCCATCACCTCAGCAAAGCACTCAAATCCTGAATTTTCCCAAAGATCAGGGCAATTCTTAGGAGCACAGGGAAGATGGTACAAAAGAGGCAGGACCATTTCCAATTCAAGCACAGCAGGAATATTTATTTCATTCTTGAGCACTGTCAACTGGAAGTCAGACTGTGATCTTCATCAATACCCACACACCTCTGAGGAGGCTGGGGAAAGGGAATTCTGGAAAAAACCTAAATATCGGGCGCAGCCTCACTCCTCGGAGCCGCGTTCACGTGACTACTGACAGCTATTTGTGAGTCACGCAGAGGGGTGGGAGGAGGCAGGATGAACTGGAAAAGCAAAGGAAAACATAAATCTGGGGTTAGCAGAAATATCCCCAGCCTTGCCTGGGGGCTTTTAAAACTGGCCTGGAAAAGCCATTAACAAATCAATCCTGGCATAGCCCCAGCAGCACTGGCTGGATGAGACCCAAACCCCAATTTTGGCAGCTCTGGAAGAGGAGGGTGCTCCCCACCTCTGAAGGCAAAATCCATTCCCTCTGCATGGCCAAAGACTTCCATGAGCACTGCTCCACATCCATGCTTGTCTCCAAACAACCCGAACACTCCGTACACCCTCCCCACTGACTCCTCAAGGAAAGCCTGGCTAATGCAGCCTTGATTAACATATCTGACACAAAGTTTAAACCTAAATCCATAGAATATCCTTTTCTAATTAACTTTTGAAATCAGGAACAGCCCAGAAAGAACAAGGAGTATTTCCTTTGTTCCTTTCTGCCTTTTACCCAACTCCCTTCAAAATGTTCATTTTTTAACTAACTCTTAGATCAAAGGAAACCCTGTCACAGGTCCCGGTGTGGAGGGAAACAACACCCAGCCTCTCTGGCAAGTTAGAGCCAAATGTGGGAAAAGGATTTCTACCACAGAAAGCACAGCAATCCTACAAGTTTCATGAAAATAGTGGCTACATCAAGGAAAACCAAGAGTTCCTCCTTAGAGATACAACACCTTTTTTTTAAAAAAGGCATGGTTGACAGCTGTCCCATCCACATGGAATTCTAGAATGGAAAGACCTTGTTCCATCTCCCTGCCATGGGCAGGGACACCTTCCACTATCCCAGGCTGCTCCAAGCTCTGCCCAACCTGGCCTTGGACACTCCAGGGATCCAGGGGCAGCCACAGCTTCTCTGGGCACCCTGTGCCAGGGCCTCACCACCTTCTCAGGGAAAAATATCATAATATCATATAAACTGAGCCACAATGTGCCACCAAGACAGACAAGATGCTGCCATCCCTCCCATAAAAGGGGGTCCAGAGAAGGTAGAAGCCAGAGTGTTACAGTGTCCAGAGACTACCAACCAGCTCTGCTGACTGAAACCAAATCCTGGCTCCAGGGATTAATTTCTACTTAGTGGATGCAACAAATCAACAGGAGCTCCACTGAGATCCTTGAGATGGGGGCGAGCTCTCCTCAGCTTGGGAAAACAGGAGCACACACCCACTGCCATCTCCCCCTTCAGTACAGAAAGCAGGAGGGCACAGACCAGAAGATGCAGCTGACCCACAACCCTCAAGTTCAGTGCTTCTCTTTGGCCTTATCTCACTTTCTAGAAAAACACCAGGGCAAACAGGAGAAGAGCAGAACCCCAGAAATCTAGTTAATGAGGTGCTTTGCTACTTGGTGTAAATAAATGATTTATGAGTAAGGTGACACGTGCGGTATTTTGCATTTTAGCCAGGCAAGGTAACATAGCTTCATGTTAATTAGAAAAGAGAGGGTGTTCTGCAATTAATATGAGGTTGGAGATAAAGCTCATTAGGTTGCAATGCCCATGGAGGAGGTCTCCCAGGACTGCAGGACACCTGTGGGGTGAAGACACCCCCAGAACTGTAAGGCAGGGACATTAGCAATGCTAATGGAGAAGTGATAGGATGCTCTGGGTTCCTAGGGACTTTTAAAGGCCTTCTAATCCAAACCTCCTGCCATGGGCAGAGACATCTTCAGCTAGACCAGGTTGCTCAGAGCCTTGTCCAACCTAACCTAGGGATAAAGCACTGAAACAAGATGCCCTACCACACTCGTTGTAAAAAAAAAAAAATCCTTGCTTATACTTAATCTAAATCGACTCTCTTTCAGTTTAAAGCCATTACCCCTCTTCCCATCACAACAGGCCCTGCTAGAAGTCCCTCTGCTGAACTGCTTCCTGCACCAGCAGCCCTGTCAAGCTGAGGAGCTGATCAATATGAATGGTGGAAAGAAGGGGGAAAAAAGACAACAACAAAACAAACCCGTCAGCAAATTACACTTGAGCAAGTGAACGGGATTCATTCACGTCTTGTTTGAAATCTCATCTGCGCCTCACAAAAGCTGAAACATCCCCGAGGCTCTCAGTCTCACAGGGAATACAAACCCTTTCGTGCTACAGCTTTTGCCTGTGGCCCAGCTGCTCCGCTCTCTGAATGGTTCAGGGGAACAAAAATACAGCCATCCTGAGCCCAAATATCACACAGAGTGCTTTGCTCCAAAACGGGATTTGGTAAGAGCATCCAAGTCCCAAAGCCACAGGAAATGGTACCAGCGGTCAGGTTTTTGCCTGCAGATCTCAGATCCATGAGTAAACCAGCCTTGGACTGTCACCATAACTCTCTGAGGTTTCAAAACATGTGCTGGGTGATGAATTCTTCCTCGTTATAATGAAGATGCAGTGAAATCCCTTCCTGATTTATCTTTCCAGAGTTGAGTTAGCACCTCCTGATCTCCACAATACAGCTGCAGTAAAAGCAGGACTTGAACAACAGAGCAGGATTAAGAAACCCAAGGCAGCCAATTTTGGAAGGGTTACATTTTCTGCTCCTCTTCCTCCTTGGATCATAGAGTTGTGGTAGGATTTGGATTGGAAGGGACCTTAAAGACCACTTTGTTCTAACCTCCCTGACATGGGCGAGGACGCCTTCCACTATCTCAAGTTGCTCCAAGCCCCATCCAACCTGGCCTTGGACACTTTCAGGGTTGGGGCATCCACAATGAAAGCAAACAAAACCTTTAAGAGAACCAAGAGAAACAACCAGGGGCTTGGAAGTCTCTCCTCAAAGGTGACAGCCTGAGAAGCACACGCAGCCCATCAACCCAACTCCTCCAGGCACAACCCAACTCCTCGGGGCTGGCGACAACTGTCACAACTCGGACGGGGCATTTCCTCCCCTGCCTCCCTCTTTGTCCCTCTGAATTGCCAAAGAGGAGGTGGGGGGAGACTTGGCAGGTGGTGCCTGGGTATGTGAGGCAGGAGCTTATCTGTGTCCCCACCACGGCACCGCAGTAAATTGCTTGTTGATAAATGAGGCTATTTAGGAGCCGGTGGTGCCAGCGCCGCGGTTATTAATGACGCTGACGTGGAGAGACATTTAAGAGCGGCCCCACATCCCATTGTCCCCTCGCCTGTGAGTAATGGGGCACTTCAGCCACAGGGCTTCACAACCAGCTTGGGCTGTTTAACAACAGAAACAAAACAAGGCCTAGGGAAATGGATGGAGAGCGCTGGACTGATGACTCCAGTGTGCTGATAAAGCCAAGCTCCTCAGGGAGAAGTTGGGCAAAGCTCCAGTCTTTAGATGGAATTAAACTGAACCCAGCAACCAAGGCTCTTCCACTCATCCCTGTGTGCTCCCACCAGCCACACACAGCACCTTGTTCTCTCAGTCTATGGTCCTGTGCAGCAAATCCACCCCAAAACCAGGGAAAGCCAAGCCACAACAGCCTCTACTGAAAGTATCAGCGGTCCAGCTGTACTTGCAACACGTGGCACACCCTGGGGCACAGCGAGGGTGAGATTTGCTGAAGCCTGCGAGGCTTTCACAGGGCCGTTGCCTCACTTTGGACATCACAGATGTCTAAACATGGCCAAGAGGACAATGAGCGAGAAATAAAGAGGCTGTTTATTGCAAGAGGAAACCTTGGAACAGAGCTCCACAGTGGCTGGTGGGAGAGCGAGGCAGAGCGTGCAAGCACACAGCTGTAAAGTTGTTTCTGTGTTAATATACCCACGAGTGTTTTTCTTTTCCTATGAAAGCACACTCTTCTGCAAACAAACATCTGGAGAGCTCTGTTACAGCTGGACCATTATCCCCAGTGACTGGAGCATTCAATTAATTTAGCCTTTCTCATTTGCGAGTTATCTGCAAATAGACTCGGGTTTGCAGGAATTTATTTGTTATTTGAATATATTCAGTGAATGGTTTATTAAAAACATATTTCAGGCAAAGGATTTCTCGCTAATTGCTCCTACAACTGTCGCTCTGAGTGTTGGCAACTGGCAGCTCACCCCACATAAATGGTCACTGTGGTCAGGTGGGAATGCCTTTGCGTGTTGATGGAATGTAATCTACCTCTGGAAAGAGCTTTCCAAGGGTTTGTGGAAGCACCTGCACAAAAACATATCCGCATGCAAACACTCAGCATCCAGCCTGCCTCAATTTCCTGAAAAAGCACAGAAGAGCTTCTCCAGAAGTTGTCACAAAGAGAACAAGAGCAGGATTGAACACCAGAATTGATTGACTTTAGGCAAAAAAAACCACCAAAAGCATCTCTCAGTCACTTCCACAGCACCTTGCAAGAATCCACAGGGCTCCTGATTCAGGATCCTCGCTGCCCAGGTGTCCTGTGTCTCAGAACTCCAGGACACGCTGCAGGAGTTTCATCACAGCCGCAAGAGAGAACGGGGTGAGAAGGGAACCAGTGAAGGGCTATTTCCAAGACTGATGCGATCCCTTGGGCATGCAATGAGCCCAGGCTCCCCCTTGACAGTGTACTACAAACTGTAGGTTATGCAGTACCTGTGACATGTCTGAAATCACAAATCCTCCTACAGGAGCAGTTCTAGTCTTCTACTAGACAGGACAAGGGGAAATGACTTTAAACTGCCAGAGGGTGAGGTTAGATGGGATATTGGGAAGAAATTCTTCCCTGAGAAGGTAGTGAAGCCCTGGCACAGGTTGCCCAGAGCAGCTGTGGCTGCCCCTGGATCCCTGGAAGTGTCCAAGACCAGGCTGGATGGGGCTTGGAGCACCTGGGATAGTGGAAGGTGTCCCTGCCCATGGCAAGGGGGCTGGAATGAGATGGTCTAACCCAAAGCATTCCAGGATTCTATGATTCCCTTGGCCAAGGTGACCTGTGAGAGCCTGGCTGCTCTTTCTGCAGGCTGGATCAGAGCTGCAAGGGGTGCCTGAGCCTACACATCCCTCACCCAGTGTCCAGATCAGCCAGCACTCAAAAAAACCTCTCTCAGTCACATGTAACATTTAAAATCCAAACTGAACACAAAACTTCATGCTAAATCCCAGCTGCTGGATTGTTTGAAAGCAAAAAGAAAGCAATCACTGAGGTTTCACAGACTGTTCTAAAAGTGGAAATTTATGAAGAGAAAAGTGATCCAATAAGTCACAGTTTTAGCTTTTTTTCTTTCAATTGCTCAGAGTGAAGACTTTCAAAGCTTCTCCTTCCCCTGAAGCCCTGATTGAGGGACAAATGGGTATTGACCACCAAATTCAGCATCTCCCTGCTACCTGTACACATCAGAGACTCCTGTGACCCAACAGATGTCCCATACCTTCATTTTTCCAGCCCCTTTGGACCAGCAGCCTCCAACTCCCATGCAAACCCAGCCTCTCCAGAGCACATTCACAAGAGCTGAACCCTTCTTGTGCTATTTGACCATTTCTTGGACGAAGAAAACCCACCCTACTCTTTCCACCTAAAACTGATTTCCAGACTGAGTCCACATCAGCCACTTGGCCCCTTGGCTCTGTTGAAGGACCTTATGGGTCTCCATAAGTGAGTCTTGGTGCATCACAGCAGAGAGATGAGCAATCCCAGAGGCTGGCAATCCCCACAGCATGAGACACAGCTAAAAACCTCAAAGACAACCCCCAAATAAGCTCAATCCATCAATCCAACCACACCACAGGTGCTCCCATGCAGTGTTGCTTTGTGAGCAGTGAGCTGCCATCAGCAAAAAAATGCACCTCTTTTCCCCCTTCCTGTTAAAGGAGAGCCATTCTTTTTTGGTTGTCCTTTATTCTAGCCCTTGTCCTTGGCAGGATGCAGATACCCTGGCCTAGGTAACTCCCATAAATTCCTCAAATTTGGGCTGAGATTGTATCTGTGGTTATTAAAGAGTGATAATAAACCTTATCAATCAAGAACGAATGCAAAAGGAATAAGGGAAGGATTTTCCTAGGACTGAAAGTGCAAGAAATTCATAACTAACTTAATACCTGTACCAATAAGAGATACTCATGATGAATCTACTTTAAAACCAGTTTGACTCTTTCCATAAGAAAAAAAGAGAAGAATAGAGAGACCCTGGGGGTCTCAGCCCTGGCCCTGCATCTCCTCATCCCAGATAATTCTCATGCAAAACTCCTGCTTCTCTTTCAACTCCGACTCTTGCCCACAACATAAACCCAGGCTCCTCAGGTTCTGGGATGCCTGTGTGTGCCCTCACATGAGGATGTTGTCCCATCTGTCCCTCGTGTCCCCTCACAGGCATGTCCACAGGCTCCCTGCAGCCTCCCTTCTGCCGTGCCTCCCAAATGACTGATGAGCCTGCACGTTGTTTTTGAGCAGCTCACGTGCCAGGCAGGATGACAGACCTTGGGAACCTGGGCATTAATCTGGAGATTTATAGTCAAATCTGTCACGCTTGGGGAAGCTTTTTTCCCCCCCAAGAACTCTGCCTGAAGGTCGCTTTCCCTGGGCAATAAGCTCCAAGAACTTTCTCAGCCACCTTGGCTCCCACCAAAAGGAGAGCAGGGGAGGGGGACAGCCACCAGATAATGTGCCCAGCCTCGGGGCACAAATTTCTTCTGTATATTATATATATATTATTATCTATGTTTATATCTTCTCCTATCCCCACTGAGGCTGATGACAGACACAGGAGGAGCTGGTGAAGAACAAGAAGTCCAGACTTTTAAGGGTGCAGGGAGTCTTGGAGCAGGCAGAGCAAAAACACCTTCTGGGAGCTGCTGCGGGCTGGGTGGCAATTTCAGGCCAACAGCTAATGAGAAAATAATCAAACCTGCCCAAGCCAGGATTAGCTGGGCAGGTGGATAACAAAACTGGAGGCAAAGCTCACTATGCACGTGGATGAGAGCCAGGATCACCAGCAGTTCCCACCCTGAACCTCACAGGATGCCCCAAAAGGATGCTCTGGCTGAGACAGTTTCCAAGAGGGGCTGTCTCTGCACGCCACTTTCCTGTGGGAGTTTCCCAGGACACGCCTAAAAGCCAAACCCTTTTCTCAAGGCCCCAGACACCCCAAACAGGAGGGTGTCTGTTAGGTAAGATGCCTTGGACAAGGCAAGAGCTCTTGTGTTCTCCTACAACGTGTCAGGACGGGCTGGTGGTGCACGTGCTGCTCGCAGCTTTGCCGGCAGAACAGATCAATTCCGACAAGGAAGACTCCTGAGGTTTATAGTCAGGGCAACGCGAATAAAACCAATGAATCATTTATTCAGTCAATTTTAGCCATCCCTAACAATAAGCTGTCTCACAACAGACCACAAATTCCTCTAGTGTATTCTTATTTAAAGCAATAATCCCTGTGGATAATTCTTAGACTCCGGCTTGTTTAGAAAGCACAGACTATAAAGATGTTTCAGAGGGATACAATGTTCACTTCGCCCTTTCTTCCCTTGTCTGAGCCGTCAGATCAAGTTTACAAGCCAAACAGGGATAATTCCAAATCAGAAATTCGCTTTCTGTTAGCACTGTTGGCAACATCCGTGGAATGCTCCTGCCTGCAACCTGTGTGGGAAGATGACCTGCACAGCACCAAAGATACCTGATTACAAAAATTCACTCTCCACAAACATTTGCAACACTTGTCCAGCTTGTCACAGAGTCAAAGACAAGAGAAAGACTCCCTAGAGCAAGTCACAAGACTATGGATGGTGACAGACTCACTGCTTCACCGTTTGGTGCTTTCCAGCCTGGCTTGTATGGACAAAAGGTATGGAAGGGAACAGGCATAAAACACACAATAAAGGCTTTTGAAATTAAAGAGTTTCAAGAGCAAACACTCCACTACACCTTCCCCTTCAGGACAATAGGCATCCTTTTCTTTCCCAAAGATTTCCCTTGCACATCCTTCCAAGCTCTTTTCCCCTCCCCTCACTGGAGCAGCCAACACCTGCTGCACAGCGCATCTCCCCATCCAGCTTCTTCCCTGCCTTCCCAAAGCATTCCCATGCTCCAAGGAAGGCAGCAGAGGACCACACACACATTCCCACATCCCTGCAGACAGAAGCCACCCAGGTGACAAACACATGCTGGGCCAGGAAGAAAGGGGGAGCAGAGAGGAGGCAGATTTGCAGGCTCTGATCCCAGGCACTTGACCCCCTCCTCTCCCTCATTATGGATGAGGTAAATTAGCTGTGACACTCATTAACTGCAGCTCCTAATTAGTGAAAATTAATATTGGTTTTGATAGAAGTGTTGGCTGAAGCTCTCCCAGGCAAAGGCATTATTGACCTTGTTATCCTGTTTAATAGCAAGTTACATCCCAGAAACTACTTTTCGTGGAGTTGACAGACTGCAGCCACCTCCCACCCTCCACAGCTCCCTTTCCCTTCCCTATCAGCTCCAAGGGACAGATCCAGCCCCTGCCAGAGCACCCTCAGCCGCAAGGGCACCTACACCCATCCCTGGATGCGCCCCAGAATCCCAAGCCCCATCTGACTGATGGCCCCTCCATCCCCGCTGTCCCATTCCAACACCCATTGTCCCAAGAAACTCCAGACTCACCAGAGGAATTGCTTGCCACCACCTCTACTCACAGTTCAAAAGAAAAAATAAAGGGGAATAGCTGCAATGCAATGGCAGTGACCATTTAATAAGGAACAAAGTAGGAGCAGCATTCCTTGACCTCTGGGATCCCCACCCTTGGAGCCTGGGAATCCCACGGTGGCAAAGTAACAGATGCCAGTAAAAACAAAAGGAAAACATTTGTTACTGAAGTTATGCCTAAAAACCCCACCACAGTGCATTATTCACACATTAATAACAATAAAGATGTCAGACTGTCAGATTAGAAGTTAATCTCATTCAGAGCACAATTAAGGATGCCATTATCCAACCACCTGGGGCCACTTGCACAAGGCAGTGGGTTTCATGGAAAACAGGGATGAGCCCATGCCTGGCAGAGCAGCTGGCCCAGCCCCACCTTGTCACCCCCCTCCAGCCAGGGCAGCCCAAATACTGACGTTGCATCTTGTTCAAAAAAGGTTGCGTGCAGATCCATGACAGGAAAACTGCTTTTAAAGAGCATTCCTCCACTCCTGGGAGCAGCATCCCAGTGAAAACTGTCCCTCTGCCCGCCTAGATAATACCACTGGATACAGGATGCGGGATACACAAAGAGCAAACCCAGACCACCTACAGTATTTGCTGATCCTGGGGTGAACTTCTGCTTCTGGGGGCTGCAGGGGGGAATACCACCACTGGAAAACAGCTTCTCCAACAGATTCCAGTTGATTTTACAGCAGGATGCCCATCAAGTACAGGAATTTTGTCTTTTGAGATTAACTAACCAGCAAAATAAAATAAAAAATACACCTCCAACTTACAACCTAGAATGCAAAATCAAGCTCCTGGTTTAAAATCCATGCAGCCTCCCCTCTGTCCTAGGAGACACCTTTTCCACCTATATCTGCCAGAAACTGGCTGTGGATCATCCCAGCACCAGTCAAAGTTATTCTCCTGTCAGAGTTGTGTGAACTTTGAGGATGCTGCCAATTTTTATAGTTCTGTGAGATCATCCTGTTGCAGTGTAATCAAACCAGCTTGGAATTTTTTCCCCCCAATACAGAGCCTTAATTTCTGACTCTTTCCCCCACCCCACCAAAGCAGGTGGGCAATGACTTCTGGCTGATGCTTTCTGCAAGCCCTCTCTCCCCACTCTGCCCCTGATGGGAATGCAGACAATTTTTCCAAGACAAAGAGCAACTTGCAAATCCAGGGAGATGTTTTTTCCCCACCCTTTATGCCCCTAGGAAAGCTGCTGGGAGAGATGTGCTTTCTGTGTGGGGTCCCCTCACTTGCTGCCTCACCATCCCACTACACATCAGTGCTCCTTTGCAGGGAAATGCTGTTTTATCCGGCAGGATGTGTTTAATTTGATGCTGCTGCCATATGGGAAAAGGTGCATTTCCAGAGTCAGGGTTTTTTGCAGTGCTGTTACTTATTTTACAGTCTTCTGCCACATCTTGTTCCTTCCCCTCTATTTCCCAAAATCATTAGTAACAAGCAGTAATCTCTGCCTGGGAGGATGCTCCTCGCTTTTCTCCATACCCCAAATTGTTCGTTTCCCTTGGACCTTCTATACTTCAAAATCTTTTTTCCCCCTCTTATTTTCAAGCTAACTGCTTGTAACCAAAACAGCAGAGCAAGTAAAGCCATGACATCATTGTTTATGAAAGGATATTACGTTCCATGACACCAGCTCTCACCTCAAAGCTAATAATCAATTAGAAAGGAAAAAGAAACAGGTTTCTCTGTATTCAGGTACCAAATCACCCTCCTAATTGCTCACAGGCAGCAAGACAACCTCTGTGATACAATACCAGAGCCTCGACAGAGCAGGCACCTGACAAAGCCATGCAGATGAATGGAATAAAATTGAGTTACTAACCATTAAATGTCAAGTGTTTGAAATCTTTCCCCCTCGTGTACCCAGCAATATTAATAAATCTTTAAGAGAGGGAGCACACGGAGCTTTTTCACTGCTCTGACCAGCGCTGCAAACGGAACAGATGTTTTCACGGAGTTGTCCAACAACGCTTTCTTTCCCCCCTCCCCAAGTGGTTACAGTTAATTCAAAAGCCATCAATGTACCCGAGCAGTTTGACAGCAAGAACCAATTTATTAACTCCCCCTGCCAATCAAGCACATTAAGCCATTCAGAGGCAGGAGGGTGCATCAGCACATGCCGGCAATAAATCAGTTTAAAAGCCAGGAGACGGGGAGGGGATGGAGTCATGAAACAACACGGAGGCGACCCACGCTCCCCAGAACCACGGAACACGTGATAAAACGAGCTTCCCAAGAGGTGGCCCTGCCACCCAGGCAATCAACACGGCGCACCACGTACCAGCAGCCCGGCCCCACACAGAGGATGCTCACCGGGACAGCAGCAGGTTCCTGCCGAGGCGCTTCCCAACAGCGGGAGCTGCATTCCACACTCGCAGCACCATGGCATGTATATACGTTTCCAGAAGGGCTCTCTTCCACCTGCCTACTTCCATACTGGAATGCAGCAACTTTCCATAATGGGGGCTCAATTAAGTAAATGCTTCATGTTTTAATTGCTCGGATGACTTCTGAGCGTGAAAAGAAGCTGGACCTTCCTTAACTCTTTGTTGTTGTTGTTTTTTCCCTTGGCATTTTTTTGGTTTGTTTTACACCAGAAAGCAACAACCACCAACTGGTGGTGGTGGCAAATAGTTTGAACTATTTTCTTTAAAAAAAAGGACTTCCACAGTGCCCAATTATAGAAAGTTTTAACTGAAAGGGTAATTTTTTTACTAGTCTGAAAATTCTACAGAAAGAGACATTGAGGGTATCATGGAATGGTTTGGGTTGACGGGGAGCTTGCAGACGGTCTTGTTCCACCCCCTGCCATGGGCAGGGACACCTTCCACTAGACCAGATTGCTCCAAGCCCTGTCCAGCCTGGCCTTGACCACTTCCAGGGATGGGGCACATCCAGACTGCAGAGTTCTCAGATGTGCTAATGTTAGAAGTAGGGTCTAAAGGAGTTAGGGTTAGGGTTTTTTCCTTTTGGTGAAGCTCACAAAACCCAAATACATCAAGTTTCTGATCTGGCAAAACACACAAGCATGTTCATCACTGTTTGCAACCAGAGCTCTTCTTTTCTGATAGTGAAATCACAGCTCACC
The DNA here is from genome assembly GCA_013399875.1 of Gymnorhina tibicen. Taxonomy (NCBI): domain Eukaryota; kingdom Metazoa; phylum Chordata; class Aves; order Passeriformes; family Artamidae; genus Gymnorhina; species Gymnorhina tibicen. The sequence continues at coordinate 588,128 of VXAZ01000561.1, forward strand.
TTCCCCACCAAAAGTAAAATTATGAGCATATGCAAATGCAAGCATTTCCCTCCAGTACAGGGAAATACCCTTGGTTCATAATAGTCCCTTAAAATGTGAATACTTCCATAAAGGGGGGTGTGTGTGTGTGTGTGTGTGTGTATATATCTCCTAACTTGAATATATACACACATATCCATACATATGTACTTTTCCCCCCTCCTGTGTTTTTTTTCTTTTTAAGCCTGAGTCACATTATCTCTGCTCTATATCAGTTTTGTCACCCATGTTATTGCCTCCAAATCAGCCTGGCAGGCCCAACTTGACTGAGCTGGGACAGCGTTGACATCCAAGCCTGGGCATTCCAGAGTAACAAGGAACGGGGCACAGCCAGCGAGAAGCCAGCCCACAAATGAAGCGCCCACAGACAGCCCTGTACAGATAATTAATGCTGCTAAAGCCATCCCAGACATAAAAAAATCACCCCAGACCTCATTACTAAACTCACACATCTTTCTCCCTCTCTCTGGAACGGGCTTGGCCCCTGTGCCAGGGCTCAAAAGGTGGCAAGATCAAACCTTCAGATGGTTTGACGAGGCGCTTGCCAGGAGCAAGGTTACCCCGGCATGTTAATGAGTCCATATTGCAAATATACTTTCTTCCTTCTCCCTCTTCCCCTTCTTAAACGTAAGCATTAATGTTACTGCCTATTAGCAAAGCAGATATGAAAGTTTAAGTGATTGATGAAGTGATTAATTTAATGACGCAGAGTTAAGGGTTTGGGTGGGAGTGGGGCTTTTTTTTAACCTTAAGTTTCCTGATGTTGGGAATAACTAATTTTCTAGCCTTAAGTTTTCATTAAAGATGCTGTACTTTGTGCAGCTCAACAAGTAATTTCATCAATGGGCCTTCAAATGACAGAAAAAGGGCTTGAGTTGGGAGAGCTGAGATCCCCTTTTTAAGCTCTCCTCAAATATTGCTGTTCATTAGGGTCATCAGCATGCTTAGAAATGAGGCTGCTCCTCTGAAGAGCACTCAAGAACCCTGAAAATGCAGTTTTAGGCAGTAAACACAGCCACTGGGTGATAGATAAACACTGAAGAGGAAGGTGAGGTAGCCAAAGCCTCCCTTTGTGAAGGAGAAGCTCAGCAATGGCCATAACAAAGCTTGTGAGGCAGGTTTAAAAATGTGCAATCTCTGTCAGAGCCAGAGTCTGGCATCTTCTGCTGGAATTATCCTTCCTAAAAGGCCAAATCAATTCTGCCTGCTGCACATATGCACCCCATGGGCGTTTGCTTCCTGGGCAGCCCACCCAGCAAGCAAACCAAGGAGTTTAGGGTCTTCCAGTGCTTGCCAACTCGCCTTATTTCTGTCAGATAAACAACAAAAGCAGATTTGTGGGGTTTTTTATCATTATGAACCCCAAGCTCCCATGTCAGTGCTAACACACATGGTCCCCAAGTTCTGAAACCAGCACAGACCAAGTGCCACCATGCACTTGCCCACTTGTTTTACTCTGTGTTTGCCCTCCCAGCTGGGCATTATTTATATGCAGCAACCTGGTGTCACCATCAGCTGAAGCTTATCAGAGGCAACAGCACAGCAGAGGGAGGGGCAGCCTCCCTTGTCCTCTCACAGAATGGTTTGGGTGGGACGGGACCCTTGAAACCATCTCATTCCAACCTCCTGCCATGGGCAGGGACACCTTCCACTGTCCCAGGCTGCTCCAAGCCCTGTCCAGCCTGGCCTTGGACACTTCCAGGGATGGGGCAGCCACAGCTTCTCTGGGCACCCTGTGTCAGGGACTCGGCACCCTCACAAGGAAGAATTCCTTCCCAATATCCCATCTATCCCTGCCCTCTGGCAGTGGAAGCCATTCCCTGTGTCCTGCCATTCCATCCCTTGTCCCCAGTCCCTCTCCAGCTCTCCTGGAGCCCCTTTAGGCCCTGGAAGGGGCTCTGAGGTCTCCCTGGAGCCTTCTCTTCTCCAGGTGAACACCCCCAGCTCTCCCAGCCTGGCTCCAGAGCAGAGGAGCTCCAGCCCTCGGAGCATCTCCATGGCCTCCTCTGGACTCACTCCAGCAGCTCCATGTCCTTCCTGTGCTGTTCTGGGTAATTTTCCCACTAAGAGCTCAGCCCTGGCTGTGAAGAGGGCAGTGACTCCTGCCTGGAGCTGGTGAAGCTGGATGGAGGCTTATCCCACCAAACAGCAAATTTGGATGGAGCATCTCTAAAGAGAAGGGGGTGTCTTTAGTTAGACCAAACGCAGGCACGGAGGCCTCATTCCACAGATTCAGCCAGGTGTGAAGAGGGCACAGCCATTGCTTTAACACATATTTCATGGAGGCTTTTCCAAGCTCTCCATCCACTCTATTACCACTGCCACCTCTTTTTACAAAAGTACTTCCCAATTTACCAAACTTTGCTAAAAGCCAGCCTACCTCGCATCATTCACAGCGCCTCCCGGCGTGCCTCATGCTCCCGGTGCTCCCCCTGCTGCCTTACTCTCGGGAGGCGTTAATCCCAAACTTTAAAGCCATCCTGAGCCCCACCTCCTTGTTAACCAATTAGCACCCTTAACAGTGTGCCTCCAGGGTACTTTCTGGTCTTGCCACTGTGACTTTTAATCTCGTGGTGCACCGAGATTAATTCATAATTTTCTCTTTAGCTTTAACACCTAATTTTGAGCAAGAGGGACACAAGAGCAGGTACATCCACCCTCTCCAGCAAGCAGCACGATCCTGCAAGCGAGGGGGCAGATCCGGAGACACCAAAGGGAAAAGGGTCTGGTGGCTGTGCTGTGCTCAGATGACCACAGTCCTCCATCCAAAGCTGTCCCCAACACATGGCCCCCAAGCCTCCTGCATGGATATCTGAGCTCTGAAACGATTTAATCAGTCCAGAAGGATGCAGGGATCAGAGAGCCAGCATTGTTTTTGTCTTTTTCCTTCCAGTGATGCATTTGGAGGAGCCCAGGCACCGCAGTGGCCGGCAGATGCTGACAGCTGTGGGATCAAACGGGTTTAGCCTGTGTTCAGTCCCACACTGATAACCATATCTTTAGCAGCAGCTTGAGTAGCCCAACACCCCTGGGGACCTCTCCTGGGTGCCAAAGCATCTCCCTGTCCAGGACCAGAGCATGGCAGCAAAAGGCTGTGTTGGAAGAGATCATTGCCTTGGAAAGGACAGATACAGAATGTGGAGGATGGAAGTCTTCCCTGCCTGGAGAAGAAAAGCCCTCTGGCCTTCTCCTTGTCTAGGATGGAGAATTAAGTCAAATCATCCACAAATATCAGAGGGATGTGCTGCCTCAGATCCACGTGAGGAGTTACCACAGAGCACCCTACCTGTGAAATACCATGTTCCTCTTTAGTTTTCTTGTGAAATAATTCTGTGTCCCAGCAGGCACGAGGTGTCACACACCAACCTAAACCCTTTAATCACCACCAGCCAGCAAAGTACACCCACACCTCAGTGGTACTCCACTATCCCTGGCTCCTCTTAGGCTGCAACAGACTCAAGGGCACAGTGAGAACCACAACTCCATGGGCAGTGCCTGCTGAAGCCCATTCTGAAGTAGGTCTTATAAAGAGCAAGGTTCAGCTCTGTCTATTCAAATTTAGTGAAGAAATAGCCATGGTCCCAGCGTTTGCCAGCTCAGCAAAAGCTGCACAGAGCAAAAAGAGGGCAGAGCAACCCATGAAATTCCCTGTCAGCCAGCCAGCCAGCCATCCATCTGCCTTGCTCTCTGAGCACGGTGGACCCTGGGATGGAGAGCACAGCCCGTACCTCCTGGGAGAGCCATGGAGCCGCAGGGAAGGAAAAGGGGCCTTTGAGCAGCAAACACAGCCTGGGTCACTGGACATGGCACTGAGCCGGCACTGCCCAGGGCTGTCACTCTGCAGTGGTCCTGACCCTGGGACTTGCTGACTTGGGGGTTTTCCTTCGCCCTGCGCTGTCCCAGGTTAATACGTGGGAGGAGGTGCTGAGGCAGCCAAATTTGGGGGACTCGGGGATGAGCATCTCACCAGTCACAGGAGGCATCCCAGAGAGCTGGTGTGGTGGAGAGCCGAGAGCCTCAGCTGTAGACATTCCTACTCAGGAATAAGTATGGGAATCAAACAGCCGGCAGCCCTAGCAAAAGTCCTGGGGGAGCGCAGCCTCCCCACCTGCCAGCTGTCCCAGGTGCTGTCACCAGCTTGAGCAGCACCTCCTCACACTCACATTGCCCAGGGAATGGTCATCCCAGCAGGTTTCCCTGCACCGTGCACTGCTCACCTGAGCAGGCGTTACAGGGGACACCAGTCCTTCATGGAATGGTCTGGTAGGAAGGGACCTTAAAGATCACCTTGTTACAACCCCCTGCCACAGGCAGGGGCACCTCCCACCAGACCAAGTGCTCACAGCCCCATCCAACCTGGCCTAAGATCCAGACTTAATCCCTCTCCTGGTTTCAAGCAAGGCATGAGTCACCAAGGTCTGATGGGCAGGAGGGGACACATTGTCCCCCACTCAGGTGACTGTGCCCCCTGACACGACATGGCCTGAGGGCAAGGCCAAGTGCATGTTATCACTTCAAGTGCAGTGGTTGAAGTGTTTCCCACTCTTTTAAGACAACATTATTCCAGTGATGCTAAAATGTTATCGCTAGGATGAAGGGGAAGTGGAATTACACTTGTCTGAATGGCCTCTTTTGTCATGCATTTTGCAAGCCGTTGAGGCATGAAAGCTTTCAGAGAAACCTGGGTGAATCCAAGCTAGGTGGTTATAAGGCTACTTACAGACCTGACATGATGGATCATCTTCATTTTCCCATTCCTGTCCTGCTCACAGCAAATCCATTTGCTGGGCAATTAGACTCCAGTCATTACATTATGCTAAGAAGACATTCCTTTGGCAGCAGCAGGGACCCTGACCAAGAGGAGCCTGGAGTGCTGCCTGCCCATTCCCACCTGCTGACAAATCCAGGGCTGCACTAACCCCAGTGGCAGCAATGCCACCTTCCCAGCTCACGTCACACCTTGCAAGGGTCCTCCAGCAACTCACCTGACATCCACAGCATCCCTTATCCACAGCCCTCCAAAAGGTCTGGGATTGAGCGAAATGGCCCTTGGAATGATTTTGCTTAAGGCAAACAGCATCAGGATAAAGATGGACAGGATAAAGTGTCCCTCGCCTGCACACTGTTCTCCCAAGGGGTGTTATCCAGCCAGTACTCCCATTTTCCAAGTAAAACACAGGGTGATACAGCTGCTGGCAGCTGGCACAGGCTCTCCTGGGGGCCTGTCTTCCCCATGCCACCACAGCCCAACCAATCACCGTCCCTCCTCTTCATCCTGCTCTCCAGGTATCTCCCCCCTCTCCTACAATTCCCTCCCCAGCACCTTCCTGGAGTTCCCATCTCCAACTCCCTCTGCACGTGTGTGTGTGTTTCCATTACTTCTGGGTGAAATAACTGACTACAGGGTCAGTCCACCTGAAAATTGCTCTCCCCAGACCTAAATGAAACAGATGGGCATTGATGATGTTTTGGGAGAAATTAATCAGCCTGGACCAGCGGCAGCGCCAGCAGCTCCCTCGGCCCAATCTCGCCTAATGAATTCCAAGCTCTCTGTCTTAATAGCTCCTGACAAGACTAATTTACTCTTGTAAGTGATTAGAGGGGGAATGATCTCTTAATTGTTGCTTAAGATCCCTTTCGGCATGGCAGGCAGCAGGCAGGGAACTGCTGGGTTTGGAGGGAGGGGATGCTGTAGGGAGGGATGTCGTGGCAATGGGCACTCAGACCTCAAAAAGAGACACTTTTTTTTCCAGGGAACAGGCGCCACACACTGTTCTGCTCCTCACGCTCAGGATCTCGGAAAGGTGTTTCCAGATGCTGCTTTTTTTTAAAGTTAATAAACCTTAACTCAGAAAACACCTGCCAACAGCAGGAAACGCAGAAACAACTGTGTGTGTCAACACTTCCCAGGCTGACATTTCCCTCCGGTGCATCTGGAAACAAAATCCCAACATGCCAATATTCTTAAGAGTCAATTATATATATACACAGTGTAATACAAAGTTTAAAAAAAAAAAGAAATTCAACTGCCAAAGTAATTTCAAGAACAACTTGACTCGCATAATGTCTCACTGGAAAGCAGGCTGTAGGAAATCTTTCCCTATTTTCTGACAAAATAGAAGTTCAGTCCAATTCCCACAAGGTATTTCAAGCTCAAGTACTTGGAGAGCAAGGTGCTCCGTGAGGAAACATTTCCATTAAGCTGTTCCCAAGCAGCTCTCACTCCTGCTCCATTCCCAGGGCTTCTCCTGAGGGTGCATCTCTGTGCAGAGCTCAGCTACCACACAAGAGCCTCCACCATCCATCCAAACCAAGACTGCACATCCTGCCTGCTTGTTCAGACACCACCCCAAAGCCCACAGGGGCTGCAAATGCGTGACCAAGGGGACCCAGGAAGGGACAGAAAGCTCAGCTGGAAGCACTGGTTGAGTTCTGGAGGAGACCTCTCCAGACTCTTCCAACCCTCGACAGCTCTGCTAACAATGTGGGTGCAGCAAGAGCCCTTTCTTAAGGAAGGTGCTGCTTGGCTGGAGGTGGGAGAAGAGACCTCCACAGGCTCCATCCCAGCCTCCCAATCGATTCCTCCTGCATTAAAAGCCAGTCACGAGCCCTGATTGAAGACCACAAGTTTAATGGACTGAGAGCCTGGGAAGGCGCCGAAAATGACCGGGTCGATTTCTACATTTACTAAAAACCGATCCCCAGCTAAATAAAGAAAGAAAAGCTCCATCTGTCAATCAAAAGAAAAGCATTCCTTTTCCATACTTTTCCACAGTGTGGTGGCAGCCCCTGCCCAACGGGCCCATGCCACTTACCCACAGGTGTGTCCTCGTTGATCAGCAGGTAGGTGTCAAAGAAGTAGTTGATGAAGTATGGCAGGCGATTGCCCTGACCTGGGAAGAGGACAAAAACAAGGAGTTATTTCCCTGGCATGGGCCGGCACGGCTGGGTGAGGCTCAGGAATGCTCACAGGGCACTGGGCTCATGCTGGCAAGGGGTAACCCCCAAGATGAGAGCTAGCAGGAGGACAGAAAGCACCATGAGGTCCCCCATAAAAGCTGGCAGGGAAGCCACTTCCCTCCACCAGCCTTTCTGGATTTGGTATTTTCCAAAAGGCTGAGGGGAAGCGGGAAGCCGACAGCACAGGGACCAGGAGCATCAATTATTGGTTTAGCCCATGATTAATACCTTCGCTTTGTTCCCACGGCTGAGAGCCTTTCGCCTTGTCAGCCACCCCAGCAAACCCCCATGCTCCTTCCCTCTCCCATCACCCGGCTGCCTTTCCCTCTAATTGCCTCCTTTCACCTTTAATAACCAGGCTCACTCCTTTCCACTCCCGTTTTTACGGCGCTGGAAGCTCGCAAGCCTGCCCCTGGCCCGCAGCCTCATTAGGGGACAGAGTCAAGTGCAGAGCACGTAGGAGAGTGACAAAGGCAGCCTGAGCCAGGGAAAGAGTCAACCAGGAAAGATCTACTGTTTGAGGGCTGCAGGGAAAGAGGTGGTGGGAGAGGCACACAATGATTTCCCAAGAAGGTTTGGCAGAGCGTGTTCAGCATCCCACCTCGAGAAACAAGAACCAGACCAAGCTTCAGAATCCCCTTCGCCTGCGCAAGCGCCCGAAGGAAGGAGATGCTCCTGAGACCTTTCAAACGCGGGTCCCAGGTGTGCATCCCGACAAACCTGCTACTGGGGACATGGGCACCGGATGGGGGAGCAGCCCAAGCTCCCCCAGGGCTACCTCCATGACAAGACAGGGATTTTTCAGCGCTGCCCTCTTTCCCGAGGCACCAGGTTGGTTAAACACCCTGAGAAATGGGAAAGCACTGGAGGCAGCACTGTTGCAAAGGCACATTTAAATCCCAGCCTCTGGAGTTAAGTACCTGGAAAGAAAATAAAAAGGAACCTGACAAAATGGGTTATTTGAGAGCTAAGAGCATCTCCAAAGGCTTGGCAGCACACTTGTCACTGGCTGCCACGCTGGGGCCAGCAGGCTCTGGGAGGGGCAAATGAGGCTAAAACACCCCAAGCAGCCCTTGGCACACAGGACTCACTTCTGCAAAACCTTTCTGTTTCAAAATACATTTCTTAATATCACCGGCATGCTAAAAATAAGTTGCACTTTGCAAATCCAGCTGCAGCAGGTGCTGGGAGGCTTCCAAACCACCCAGCACACAGGATCTGTGTGTTCAGGGAGGAGGGAGACCAGCACCTGAGAGCCGGGAAATGCTGAGGGATGGTCTAAAGGCACGACACTGCTTTGGGCTGCAAATCCCATGATAAAGGCTGGCATTTCCTTCTGAGAGATTGCCACAACCACCCAGTTATACCCCGCTGTAACCCTCAGCACAAGAAGGGGTCCCCCCAGCACAGGAAGGACATGGACCTGCTGGACAGAGTCTGGAGGAGGCCACGGAGACACTGAGAGAGCTGGAGCCCCTCTGTTCTGGAGCCAGGCTGGGAAAGCTGGGGGTGTTCAGCCTGGAGAAGAGAAGGCTCCAGCAAGACCTTAGCTGATGGAGGTCTCTGCTCACCTCCTGCAGCAGTAGCCAGGCAGGAGCAGGGAGACTCCCCTGCCATGCCAGAGCTAACCCATCCTCTTCCAAACACTCCAAGCCCACTCAGGCTCCACTTTTCCATTATATCCCAGCTCATCGCTTCACCAGGAGCTTTGCAAACCTTCTGGGAAGAGCTGCTCCATCACCTGCAGCGCCCAGGGTGTCTGGCAGGGCATTCATGCCCTATCCCAGGCACAGGAGCTGTGCCAGCACTTGCTTATCACGGAGATGACAACCCGAGCCCTGGGCAGGGTTTAGGAGAGAAGGGCTGGAACGCTGCTGAGCTGCAAAGCCTCCAAATCCCTGTTTCCATGTGCTGCCTGTCCAAGGCTTTGCAGTTTCTTACTGCAATGAAGGAGCAAGTCCCCAGCTGGGCAGGCAAACCCCACCATCCCGCTTCCAATGGGACACACTAGCAAGTGACCTCTCAGGGGGGTAAAGGACTTGCTAGATTGTCTTTTTTCCTTATTTTTCCCCTTCCCAGAGGAGCACCAGGGCAGTTACCCAGTGAGGCTCTCCTTGATCCAGCACGACACCAGAGGGAGATTGACTGCACCTGTCACTCACAGCTAATGTCATCCACTGACTGCTTAATCAGGCTGCCAATCTGGGCAAGCCATCTCGAGGCTTCAGGAGGGGAAAAAACGGGGAAAAAGAAGCCTTTATTCCAAAGGGCACGGTACTATCAAATGGACACACACTGGCTATTGTTTATCAGCAAGAGCCACACAGGCACCCTCTCCCCACACAGGCACCCAGGGGGTTTAGGCCAGTCATGTAACAATCCCAATTTTCACGGGGCTTTGCTGTACATTTACAGCTCCTATGCACCTTGTGATACGCCAGAACCCCTCCCAAAAGGCACATTTTCTACACCAAAAGGCCACTGTCCCACCAGCTCTGTGTCAGAAGCCCCTGTGCCAGGAAAGACCCACAGCATCAGTGGGAAGGGCTTACTGTGGAGGTTCTTCTGGCCCACAGCCCTGCCTTTCCCCCCATGTGGAATTAGAAAAGAGGTTTTGCAGCTTGGACAGGAGTTATTTCCCCCCCAGCATATATTAAAGCACAGTTCAGGTAATCATTTTGCTGCTGAAAGCAGAGGGAGAGCCCTGCCAGCAATATTCTGCTGCTGAACAGCTAACAAGCTTCTGGTTTACATCCCTGCCTGTGATCCCTCCCTCCAGTTTTCTTTAGGTTTTATTTACGTAAATTGACCTCATGCCAGGTCCAGCACTGGCTTTGTCTTGGTGAATCCGCATCTGGAAGTTGCCAAGGGCTTTTCGCCGAGATACACCACGAGCATCTACCACTGCTCGGTTCACCTGCACATCCATGCTCCTCCAAGGCTTTTTCCAGTCCCACCTTCTCTCTCACAAGAAGGGCCATCTGATGCCACATGTGCAGTCAGTAAGGACTGCAAGAAGAGTGGGAGCACAATGTGCAGGTCCCCAGGACTTCATGGGATGGAGTCATGAAAGATATGATGGAGACAGGAGATTTGCTCACCCATAGCAGCCACATCACCCCAGCAGTGCTGCTTTGCATATTCATCAGGAGACCAGAAACACAGCAATTATTGCCTTTGCACCTTGCAAACATGAGCCCCAAGCAGGGAGAGAGCGGAGATAGACTTACCTGGAGAGACCAGCTCCAGGAGCAAGAGGAGAGGCAGGAAGGTGCTGGCAGCAGCCATGTGATGCTTCATGGTTCCTGTCAAAGAAGAGAGGCAGCGTCAAGTCCAGCGCGTGACAGATACGACCTTGTCTCCCTAAATGAGCCTCGGGGTGCAGCTCTGCCCCAGGTTGTGCCTCAGTTCCCCGATGCCACAGGGGAAGCCTCAGGACATCAACACTCTGTTTCTCAGTTCATGCAGCCCCCAAACATCCTCTTGGCCATGGAAACCAGGATTAACCTGGTGGAGGTGCTCCAGTTTTTCCTTTCCTCTTCCCAAAGCTCCTCTCGTATGAGGGAACAAGCCACAGTGACCCCTGTGGGCAGGAGAGGAGCAGCCCCAGCTGGGATGAGCTGCTCCAGCACAGGAGCAAAGGAAGAGCTGCTGTGACCCGGGAGTGACACAACAGCGAGCTGTCAGCGCCCGGATCTGAGAGGGTTTGGCAGAGCTGTGCAGGAAGCTCAACCCAGAATCATTGGAGAGGCACCAGGATTTGGGAGCAAAGCCCCTCGAACCTCTCACACCACCTGGGTGGCTGCAGAGCAGGCACTGCAGGAGCACGGGAAGCAGGGAGGCTGCCGAGCGTGTCCCCAGCCCTCTCTGCCTCCCAAATTTTCAACACAGCACAAGGCTCCTCACACTGAGGAAACAGAATAAAACAGCACCAGGGAGCTGCCAGCACAGCCACATCCTCACTTGGTGTTCAGACCATCAAACCCAAAGCTTTTTCCAAACCGACCCCACAAAACCTCAGCCAAGTCCCACTTTGCAAGGATATTCGCACACATGGATTTTAAAACATTCCACCCCGAAGGCAAATATAAATCACATGTATTACACAGAGCATAAATGCACAAGGAGACCCCCAGATGTTTCCTCAGGCAGAGCCTGAGGCCAACAGGACACCCCAGTGCCCCATCCTTGAAGCTCTCCGTGTTTCCCTGGGTTTCCATGTTTCCACAGCTCTGCAAGCTGCGGGGCAGTGGAATGTTTTCCCACCGGTTCAGGCTGGGACAGCAGCAGCCCCAAGGACAGGGAGAGGAGCTGGTGCTCAGCTGAACCTTCAGTTCACAGCATCCTGCTCTACCCACATCAGTGGGCAGAGTTATCCCAACCCAGCTAAGGGTAAAGGGCTCTGCCCCCCTTAAGAGATTCATGGGAATCCTCATGGATGCTCCTAAAGGAGCTCCAAAGCAATAGCTACACCTATTTTATTTCTACTGATGGATGTGTCAGAGAAGACAGCTCATAACAACTCTGTCACTGCAGAAAGGGCCTGAAATTCTAATTTCTCCTGCTATTTTGCTATGGAGAGTCTCTGGGATGAAGAGGTCTGTGCCTAGACAAGAAAAATGGTGCTGTGGTGTATTTTGTGCATCTTCAGGTAGCTCAGTGCAAGCCTGAGAAGACAGGTGTGATTATGCCCATCACCCCAGAAAACACAGGGCAGCAGAGTTTAAACCTCCACCCCATGACAAGTTTCTGACTTCTGAGCGCTCAGTGTCAGCAGAGCATCCAAAAAGCCCAGTTTCTAAACAAAAATGACCACTTTGCCAGGAGCCAGGCATCCTGACAACCCCTTTAAATCCTTACATTTGGCCAGCAAAAGCAGAATAAATTCTTGTAATAAAGAAAAAAAACACCAAACATCTCAATTTTTCCCCCACTTTAATAGGTTTTGGGGAGCAGAAAATCTCAGACAGCATTGTTGTTCCAGACCCCTGCATCCAGCTCTTGGTGCTGCAGCCAGTGAGGATGCGATGGAAATGAGTTCCTCTGCCTTCTGCCGTGCCAAAATGCCACTGAGGAAAACGCTAACTTTCTTCTCAAACAGCACCACTATCAGCCCAAGTGAGCGTGAACATCATTTCCCGGCTTCACAGCCCATGTTTAAAAAGCAATAGGGCAGTGGAAAAACAATTTACGTGATGTAGAAACAAAGGCAGTTGACAGCATCCCCTTTTGAGTGTCATGATAAATCTAAATATTGGATATTCCAAGTCAGTCACTTCATTATGTAAGTAATTGCCTGAAATGTCATTTTGATTTTCTCTGTCTTCATTAATATTGCAGCTCTTCACTGGTTCTTTGAGATGGTTCACTTGAATATTGCAAATTTAAGGAACAGGATCGAGAAGTCTCTGGGGAGAACTTAAAAAATTGTGACTAAGAGCAGATTAAGTTGCACCTTGAATGAGGCTCTTTGGAGGAAGCATTCGGTGCAGTTTCCAGCATGATAATGTCTCTGGGCAAGGCATCCCCGGGAGCTCAACTGTTGTCTCCTCCTGGCTGCCAAAGCAGTAATATTAAACCAGAGGTTTCCCCATCTGCTGGCAGCTGCTCCCAAGGCACACGGAGCAGCAGACAGAGCCTCAAGGAATGGGAAGCTGAGGAAACACCACAGTGCAAACAAATCTGGGGCTTGAAAGTTTAGGAATCAGCTCAGGTCAATCAGAGGCTTTTCAGCCTGCTTTCTCCAAATGCCTCCTCCTTCCCAAGCCCGGGAAGCAGCTTTTTCACTACTTCAACAGCATTGCTGCATCCCTAAACGTGGCAAATCCCACCTGCTCCAGCCCTTGGCACGCACCCATCCAGCCGTGCTCCAGGAGACTCCTCCTGGCACCTCACCTCTGTGGAATGCCGGAGCAGGGATGCTCCCACTGCTCCAGCCCGGGCCACGGACTGCTCTCAGGGTGCTTAAACAGCAAATTCCAGGCTCTGCACCTGGGTTGGTTTATTTTTAAATGCACTGCTGGGGTGCTTGCCTACGGGAGTGGCTCTGCACACACACAAAACACGCCACTGCCTCCGCCGGAGCTGCTGTTCCGGAGCCTGGCTGGCAGAGCTGCTCCACGCTGGCATCTTTAATCATCCCCAGAACCCCTGTCCCTTCTCCCCCAACCTGGTCTTCCCTTCCCCAACAGCACTGCGATGCTTGAGCCTCAAAATTTACAGCTCCAAGCTCTCTGTTTGCTCCAGGGGCATAGAGAAGAAATGAAAGTGTAAATCAGAGCATCACAGGAGGGAGCTGTGTGTGCCTTCCCCAAAAAGCCCCTTTTCCAGCAACAAAACACCAGTGGTGTCCCCCAAAGAGGGACAGCACTGCCCACCCACGTGATTTGATGTGGGAGGTGGGGTGGAAGTACCTGAGGTGTCACCAGGATGCCACCACATCCACAGCATCCATCCAGCTGCTGGAGGACCCCTCTCTCCCAAGCTTCCTCCATCACTGTGGCCACCTTGGAAGAGCAGCCAGGAGATGGTCCAGCACGGACCACCACCAAACACACATCCAAAAAACCAACCCTGGGATCCCCTTTGGCCAAGCACATCGCTTAACACTACCCCTCACACCAAAAAAACCAGCCTCTCCTGCTTTCCCCAGCTTCCCCGTCCCTCTGCTCCTTAAAAAAAGGCACTGCTAGAAATTCACCTTTTCTTCTTATTACTGCCTCTTGGCCAGGGCTTTACAATAAGTAGGATTCAGAAGGAAAAAATTACAACTTAATTCTGATTTTTTTTTTATTCCCACCTCCATATTGGCGTGAGCCATACCCAAATCATAATTCCCAAAAATAACAAATTGCAGAACAGGGTAATCAGAAGTAAATTGATATTGATAAATAAGCTTTTCTCCAGTGCGGTAGGTGGTTTATTTTAATCTAATGAGTTTTATATTTTCTGAGCTTTCAGATTCCATGATGAAGAGCCGTCCGCGCTAGAATTACAAAGCACTTTAAAATATTGTAATTTTATGGCTCATTTTGTCAGGACTCTTGAAAATGAGATTTGTTCCCAGTGAAAAAATTTGCCCCCTTCTTTTTTTTTTTTCTGCTTTCTATTCCCTGCAGCGAAAGGAAATAAAAATTCCCTGTTAAATAAATACAGGCCAGGATATTGGTATGTACATGGGAGGGGGGATATGGATGCCCACAGGGAATAAGGAGCACAGCTGTTGGCACCTGCCACAACCCACCTGAGATGGTGTATGCAGGAGAAAAGAGCTCAGAAAATCCTCTCTCCTTCCTTCACCCCAAAATCAAAGCTGAGGTTGGAGAGAGGGGTGTTTTCTCCCCACAAATCTCTGCACTTCCCAGCTGGGGTACTCACAACCTTTCTTCTTCCAGAGAAAAAGCTGGAGCTGTTCCTTACTGACAACTCCTAACACCCAAAAGTTTTCCACACTTCCAGCAGCTTACTTCTGTTTTAAAACAAGGACAGGAGTGGAAGTATTTTGGTTGGGGCTTCCAGACACTTGCTTTCCCACAGGAAACAAACATTAGCTGCAAAATGACATTAACACATCATTTAACCAAAACCCCAAGCCCAGAAGGAAATGTTATCTTTAAACTTCTCAGTCCACACAGGAAGGCTGTGCCTGGGTTGGAAATGACTTTGGTTTTCCAAGTCACTGCCACAAGATAATCCCAATAACTACCCTGTTCTGCATAGGCAACATGCAAACCCTACACCACAACTGTGGCATCTCCAAGGAAAAGTCAAATAATGCATCCAACTCAACTTCTGCATCCATGGAATATTAAAATAACACCCTGGGAGCTTTGGGAACTGTGCATCATCAGTCACTGCCACCCATCCCTCCATGGCAAGGGCAGCTTCTTTTTTGGGAAGACAGAAGTGGAGATTCCCAATTCCTTTCTTTTTAAGTGGGGCAGCACCGGCTCTACAGAGTCTCCAGCACTGGTTGCTAATCACCATAGGCATCATAGCAACCATCTTCCATCACAAAACCTCCCTTCAGCTGGAACAGCAGCTCCTGTGCTAGGAGGAAGGCTGGGATGGGGCATGGAGACCAAGCCAACAGGCTCCTGGGCTGCACCAACACGTGGAAGCAACACAGCAAAGCTGTGGAGCAGATGATGCTAACATGGGCTGAAAAAGTGGAAAAGCAGCCAACAGCAACAGAGCTTGGCTTAAAGGAAAAAAAGAGGGAGGAAAAGAAGGAGGAGGGGGAAGAAGGGTGGGAATTCTTGCTTTAGGAGAAAGTGGAAAGCTGAATGCAGAGAAGTGACACACACAGTCTGGTCTCACAAGATAGAAGTCTCTCTCCAGGCTCTTAGAAAATACACAGGAATGGACAAAGTGGCAAATGGAAGGATGCTGAAGGCCTGACTCCAAACCTGCTCAGGAATGGGATGCCAGACACTTTCTTCTTGTGCCCTGCCTGGAAGAGGAAGGCCGACCTCCCACCCAGGGCAGGCAGCAGCCTGGCTGGACTTCCAAGCACTGCCGTCAAAACGATGCAGGAGAAGTGTCCAAAATCCTCGGGCTCCCACACACGATCCCTGAGTGTGCCTGTACTGCTGCCACCCAGCCTGTGCCTACGGATCCTGGGGGCTCCCACCTGCGCCGCTCCAGATCCGGGGGCACACGAGTTGTGCTTGGTTTGGGGGGATTTAAGGGAAAAAAGAGGACAAGATGTGTGTGAAGTGGGATTAAAGGGGAAAAAAAGCATGTGCTGGTAGGGACTGCCTTGGCACCTCCCTCCTTGCCACATCCAGGTGCAGTTTTCAACATGATGATCCCCTTTTTGCAGCAGGAGGGAGCAGGGCACAGGCTTTGCCCCAAGATGTCCCCCCACAAGAGCGATAAAGGATTCAGCATCATCCTCAAGAGCAAGTCACCAGCTTCAGAACCACCAGCTCCTCCCAATCAGTCACCAAGCTGCATTTTAAAGCCCTGCCAGAGGAGATGGGTGAGATATTTAACTCCATCTCCCTTGGTAAACACCACTCCAAGCCCAGGACCCTGGGTGTGTGTGCACCCAGGATTTCATCCCATCTCTCTGCCTCCAGCTGCCCCTAAGCGCCAGGCTGGGTGTTTGCAACACTAAAAAGGAGCAGCGAGGCTATTTTGCTCAGGCCTCTGGTGACTGGAATGGTAGATCTTAAAAAGGGGAAAAGGGATGCTTCGGAAGAAGGGGAAAAAAATACAACAACCATAAGAAAACCCACAAAAAACCTTCACACTGACGAACTGGAGCTGCAAAGGCTCTCAGGCCATTTCTTGCCTCATCCAAATCAAGAGGGAAGTGTCCTTGCTGCTTTCACACAAAGCTCACTTAACTTCCAGCGAGCGGCACTTTGCTGCTCCAGACCTTTCCGAGGCCCTCTGGCTGTTCCAGCTAATAAAAGGGAAGCTTCGCCTGGCGGAGCAGCACCGTGGGCACACTGGGGCTAATCACTCGCTGGCTGGAATTGTAGGAGCAGGAAAAAGAAGTAGAGACAGCACAGGGAAAGGAAGATGGGGGTACTTAGAAGGAACCCCCTTGAAATCCCTCAACCCCAAACAGCAGGCCCAGAGAGCAGGGATTGAACGGAAAGACAAAGGCATGCAGCAGGGATGAAGTTATTTGGATTAATGACAGCAGTTCATCACCAGTGACAGGCTTGGCCATGCGAGCCCTCCTGAGACCCCAGATGTGGCTGAGGGCCCTTGAAGCCATCCAGTCCCTCTCCTACATGCCCTTTCCAAAGGTGCAGCATGCCCAGGCTCCAGCACAATGCTCTATTTCCATCAGGAATTTGCCCCCAGTGACTCTCTCTCCCCAGCTCACTCCAAGCAGGACCTCTTTCTTCCCAGGAGAGCAGCTGTTTTATCAAACACACAGATCAAGGCAAAGCAATCCAGGCTCTGGCAGAGGCTCTGAAGGGACAGCACAGCCCTCCCACACCCAGAGCAGTTTCCATTGCAAGCCAGGTCCTTGGCCCTAGGACATGGGTTCAAATGGATGCTTCCAGGAGGCTGCAAAAGTGACATTGTGTGCCAGAATTGCCCCTCTGGTCAGAAGGGACTTCAAAGACCACCCAGTTCCAGCCCCTGCCATGGGCAGGGACACCTTCCACTATCCCAGGCTGCTCCAAGCCCCGTCCAACCTGGCCTTGGACACTCCCAGGGATCCAGGGGCAGCCACAGCTTCTCTGGGCAACCTGTGCCAGGGCCTCACCTCCCTCACAGCAAGGAATTCCTTCCTAATATCCCATCTAATCTTCAGCTTCATGGACTGAAAGGCACCAGGCCCCTGAACAAATATCTCCTGCCCACACTGAAACTTCAAGCTGAGCACAGCCCATGGATAAATGCTACTCCAGGCCCTGCTGTAGCATCCTGGTCTTTACTAAACCACTGGCAAGAGCCAGGACATCTGCAAGATTTGGGTCTTAACCATTGGAATTCCCAATTTCTCCCCATTTCAGCTGCAGAATTTACACACTGAAATAGAGTCAGATAACAACATCAGCACAAAGGCAGGAATTTTCATGTTTGTAGGTCTTGGGCCATAAAAGCCCTAAAATAACTGTATTTCTCCTGCAAAATTATTAGAAGTCTTACTGGAGGAAGCAGGATGCTGTAGTGGGGAAAAAACCATGGAAGTTTTAGGTTGCACATGGAACTGTTCATGCTCCCAAAGCAAAGCTCCAGCTCAATTAGCCTGGCTGCGAGCAGCTGGGATATTTTACACCCTAACAAGAGGCCACAGGCCAGCCCCCTCATCAAGCCAATCCCATATCCTAAAGCTTCTTAAATTCAAAAATAATCTGTGCTCCAGACCATCTGCACAGAACATCTAAGAAACTTCATAAATGGAATCCTTTTTAAGAGGTCCTTTCCCCCCCAGCTGCTCCAGGGTGTGCTCAGAAGAGGATTGCAGGGCCTTTTTCCTTGCACCAGGTCAGCAGAGGAGCTGCCATGCCATGGGCATCACTCTGGAGATTATTGCAGCTGGGCAGCAGGAATGGTTCTGGTGCTGCCTCCCTCCCTGCTGTATCCAGGTGATGGTCCTGGCAAAGAGACACAGTCCCTTTGTACATGGGCTGGCGGCCCTTCCCAGGCTCAGCCACAGCAGCCAGCCAACCTCCGCGGCTCCAACCCCTTCCAAACATTGTTGCTCCCACTTATCACCAAAAAAAAAAAAACAACTTAAAAATTAAAAGAAAGGACAACGTCAATTTTTACAGTTTCCCACAAAGATAGTGTTTCACAACTTGATCTTAAAACAAAACATTGTATTTTTCATGACACCATCCCGACTCCTTCTGAAACAAGAAAGCTTTGTGCCAGGGAGGGACGGAAGTGGTGAAGGAAAATGGAATTGCACAGCGATTTCTCCTCCTCTCCTTCCCCAGGACAGGGGAGAAGGAGAGACAAAGGTAAAACTCACTCTGCCAAAACAACCACCTGGATTTTTACAAATGCGAGTATCCCATGGGAATACTTTATCCCCAGCCCCCACCCCGCAAAAAAATACATTTAAAACATCTCAATGCACCGCTCTATCCCACATGCACGAGGCATCCCAGGCTCCCGCAGGATGCACCGAGAAGATCTCGGGAAGAAGCCAGGCTTGTTGCGTGCAGCCCCAGCACAGCGAGCACCGGCAGCTCTGCCAGCCCTCCTGACCCCTTCCACAGCCCTCCCTCCTCCCAAGGAATCTGCTGCCAGACGCGGCTTTTCCCCTAGCACAGGCTAAAAACCCAAACCAACAACAAAGAAAACACACATCAGCGTAAGAAATGTCCCATTCCAGCATCCCTCTCCTCCTGGAAAACGCTGATGGATAAGAGAGGCAGCTTGGGGAAACGATAGTGGCCGGCAAGGTGGCCAGAACACGGGTTTAAAGAAAAGAGGGACTGCAGGTTTTGGGGGAGACGAAGGAAAGCAACAGCAAGTAAAGAATCAGAGGGGAAAAAGTAATCTAAAATAGTGTTTTCTCAAAACGTTCAGGGCAAGCTTGGCATTTTAAAGTGCTGTCCTGCTATTTTAATAATGTTTGGAGGGGATTTAAAAATCCCACCGCTTCCACTGCGGCTCAGCCCCCACGCGCGGCTGCGGCGCGGCATTCCCACGTCTGGGAAGAAGTTCAGCCCCGGCTTATCCCAGAAACTTTGCAGCTTCTGAGCAGCCCGAACTCCAAATTAGAGCCGGGGGTAGGGGGAGGAGGGGGCACCGTGCCCGCTCCCTCGGGGCAGGACAGCGGGTACCACCGTACGTTTATAGTGTTATTTTTGGGGAAAGGGGAGAAAGGTTGGGCTCCCCTCTCCTGCCACGGAAACCACCGCGCTGAGCTCGTCCCCCCGCCCAAAACAATAACAATAATAGCAGGGCTCGGCCCCCCAAAAAATCTGTTCGCTCGGTGAAAGCAAACCAAGTAGGTTTGGGAAGGCAGACCCCGCGCAAAGCCGCCCCCCAGGAAAGGGAGGGGGTGATGCCCGCGCCTCCGCACATCCTCCTCACCCCCCCATCCCACCCCTCCCAAATGAATAAACCCACGATGAATAAGGAAAAGCGGTGGGGCATTACCTGTGGCGGATGTCTCGGAGCCCGGTGTCAGCGGCGACCCCCCATTCCCCCCCCGCCGCCCTGCGAGCCGCGTGAGCCGCCGCGGGAGGAGGAGGAGGAGGAGGAGGAGGAGGAAGGGGAGGGAAAGGGAAGGAGCGCGGGAGACACTGGCGCGGGCGGCGCAGCGCCCCTCGCCCAGGTACCCGGGATTTCAGCGCCGGCTCCACCTTCCCCCGCTCCTGACCCCTCCCTGGGGACTCCCAGCCGCCCCAAACCCAGGGCTGGCTCCCCAAACCCCAGGCTCGCCCCCCCAGACAGCAGTCACCTCCTCAAATCCAACTTCAGCCCGAGCAGGCGCTGGTTACTGAAAGTTTAACTCAGCCTCGGTGGGTTTAATTCTTTTTTTTTGCTAATATTGTTATTTCTCTGACCTGCGCGCGGGAGCAGCTGGCAGGGCCCGGAGCACGTAAATCATACATGAGCGGGAAAGCGATCCGGGCACGGCGTGCCAGGAGAGCCGCACGGATATTCCTGCCGAGCTGCTCTTCCCGGGCACTCGGAGCCTCGCTTTCCGTGGGCACGGGCTTGTGCTGCTGAGCCACAATTCCGACCAAACCCTTCTTGCCCCCAGCCCTGTGTCCTCCCGGCATTCCTAAGCCTGGCAGGACATTCCTGCCTCCAGTCCAAGACCTCCCTACAAGCAGCTTTTGGGAAAATGGCCAAATACTTCTGCTTCACCCCATTTCTTGCCTTCTTGGAAGCACCAAGCCATAAAAAGCCACTTGCAGTGACACCAATCCTCACACCAAGGAGGTGACTTCCTGTCCCTGGATCCCAGGAAGGGGCAGGGTTTTGGGTCCTGCTCTGCTGCGCACACCGGCTTCCCACCACCCCGTGGGGCCCGCGGAGCTTTACCATTGCACCCGACCCCATCACGACCTGTTTTGATTAAAACGTTAAACAAGTGCAGTTTGTGCTGCTAAAACCCACCCTGGAGCCTTGCCTGGGAATCATAGAATCCCAGAATAGTTTGGGTTGGAGAGAACATCAAAAATCATCTCATTCTGTCCCCCTGCTGTGGCCAGGGACACCTTCCACTGGACCAGGGTGCTCCACGCCTCATCCAACTTGGCCTCAAACACTTCCAGGGATGTGAGGACCCTTCCCCTCCACTCACCTCCACACCCCTTGTCCTGGAACACCAGTAGGCAAATGCTCCTGTAGGTGCAGGTGGGGGCAATTAAGCCCTTGCCTCTCTTGAGCAGCTTCTTCTAATTATGCCATTAGCACAGCTCCCAGGCTGATTGGTTGGAATTGGGCACAGGTCTGCTTCTGGTGCTCCCTGGGGATGGGGGATTCCTCCACCAAACCTGGCCAAGCTTCAGGCACTTCGCACCCCAGAGCCAGCCCTGGGCACACCTGCAGCTGCTTTGGGGCTACACCCAAAGTCCCTGGCAAACAGGTGAATGCAACGAGCTCTCTGCAGCTAGTTAAGGCACTGGCAGATAATTTCCTCACATCACACCTGGGCTGCGCTAGGTTCCTTAAGGAATTGGCCTCGGTAGCTGGCACTGACCTTGGGGGTCACCAGGAGTGCAGAGGGTGCAGGTGTTACCTGTTTGGGGATCTGAGCACCCTGCTGAGCTGAGCCACCTGCTCTGGGGGGTTTCTCTCTCCCAGGGCCTTCATCCCTTCCTTGCCCTCTTCATCATCACAGACCACCACGTTCACAGCCAGGATCCTCACATCGTGTTCATCCCAGCCACATCCACAAAGTCAGGGAGCTAATGAGGGGAAGAAATGACAAAAAAGGGGAGGAACCAAAGCAAAACCATAGGTGAGGACATGTCTCAGGCTTGGGTGCCTGTACCTGCTCTGACTTTGCACAGGTGATGTCTCGCTTAATGACTCTCCTGATAAATTCAGGTCAGGGTTTCTATTTAAACAGAAGCCCACCTCTCCTCTGCCAGGTTCCTATGCCTTGGCTTCACACCATGGATTTCTGCTCACATCCTGACTGGTTTGAAGATGTGTCACCTGTTTTATGTAAGTCAGCTCTAACAAGGCCGAGTTCCTCCTGGCCTGGGGGTCTGGCTTGGACTCCCCGTCCCATTCCTGATAGAGTACAGGCTGCAGCCTTTCCCATCAAGGAGGAGAGGGAGGACTGAGGGGATTTCAGTGCCTAGGTTCACAAAACACACAGGAATTCAGTATCTTGTGATCTGTACCTCCCTGTCAAGCTCGGTTTAAATCAGGCAGGGACAGATATAGCTGTGCGCAGGCTGGACCTCAAACCAGCTCACTGAGCTGATGTTCCCAAGCTCCTGTTTGGAGAAATCCATGGTACTCCAAGACACAGCCCGTAGGAGACATGCCTTTTAACAGGCTCAGGGCTGGGGAAAAGAAGGAAATAGAATAAAGTGATACATTTTGAGCAGAGAGATGCTCCCAGTTGCTACCGGGATCATAATTAACACCCAGCCAAGGCAGGGAGCTGGAGGGCTGGGATAACCTCCCTGCTATCCCACCCTTTCTCCACAGACTCATTACAGGGAAACCTTATTTTTTTGGAGGCAGATCCTGTGACCTCCCCTCTCCATCCAGCCTGTGAACACAGAGCAGCTCGGTAGAGCCTTTCACAGCCTCCTGGCACCACTCACTCAACCTTGAAATTGTACTGCAGGGCTTCTCCCCCTCTCATTTCCCATCCAGCCACAGAACATTCCCGCATCCAGCTCTCCCCACGGTGTCTCACTCCTCTGCCTGCCTTCCGCCACGAGAGCTGGGATCCCCGTTTGTTTCTAAATAGATGAAATATCACATGGAAAGCAGGTAAAACATGGACACGTGCAAAATCCTGCCCCACTAAGGTACTGAATTATCTCTGCTTGTCATGGACCGCGTTCTGCCACAGACTCCAGGGCCTGCACGGGCATCACTGCCTGACAACCAGCCCGTGCAATATTGTGCCATCCAACATTTCTTCACGCCTCCTTTTCCCCAGGAGTCTCCCACAAGGGTCCCTGGAAATGCTTCCCCAAAGTACCATCCTTTTTTTTTTCTCAGTAAATAAAACCTATGTAAAAGTGCAGGGTGGCTTTTATGATCAGGAAAAAGCAGCCCATGCCCCCTGCTTCCACTTTTTTGGGGGGAAAGATGGTGATTTTGTCCACCCAGACCACAAGCCTCAGGGGAATGGTGGTATCCTCCATCTCCCACAGCTTTCCGGCACCGCATGGTGCAGTGTGGGTTGGGATGGTGGTGTGAGGGAGGCAGCTCCCCACCTGCTACCTTCTCACCCGAGTCAAAATTAATTTGTAGAGCCATCTTGGAGTTTTCTTTTTGACCACCTGTGCTGTGGCTGACAGTGAGCTGGCTTTTCCGGTGTGAAATTAATTTCCAGGTCCATTTCACACAGAATTTTAAGGCCAATATTAGGATCATGCTGTTTGTTTAGGAATTTATGAGTGAAGGATGCTGGTGAGAAAGCTGAGCAAAGTTAAGGGATTGCTGGAATTCTCTCTCTGGAGAATAAAAGCACTGAAAAAGCAGCTGGTTGTGTTGTTTGGGTGTTTTTTCCTTTAGACATACAGAAGTACTGGGTTTCAAATTGCATCTTTGGAAGGTGATAGTCCATATGGAGACAGCAGGAGGGGCAGAAACTGGGCTCACCTTTGTAGCATATACCTAATTCTGTGGGAATTCCTCAGGGATCTTCCAGCTTGTGTTTACAGGTGGGTCCATGTGAGCTACCCCTGGACCAAGCATTCCTGTGGTGATACGCATGGCAAGAAGGGTCAAGTTGATTTTGGTGAGCCCCAAAAAGCCTTGCAGGACCTGGCCGAAGCCCTCTGCACTCCCCAAAGCAGCCTGTGTGCAGAATCGTCTCAAGTTGGAGCCAGCAGGACCTGACCCCTGCTAGGGGCACTGAGAGCACCCTGCAGCCCCAGGTTGGGCTTGTTAGATCCACAATGGGTTAATGAGGGTAAAAAAAACCCTTTGGAGCAACTCTCTGTGCAGCTGGAAGCACTTTTCACTCAGCCCTTGTGATTTCCTACTGCTGGGGTATGTTAGTAAACTGGAGAGGGTTCAGTGATGATCCAGGTGATCTGGATCAAGAGCAGCGGCAGTGATGGGGGACAACTTTAGAACTACCCTGAGTCACTTCATGCCACACAGCTGAAGCACCTTTCTCTTAGCTTTGAGTCCTACCTCACCAGCTTGGTTTTTTTCCTTCCCCTTGGTTTATTCTTTCTTCCTCAGCAGAGGAAAAGGTGCCATCTACAGGCACAGAGAGTGCGTGAACAGGCTCAGAGAATCCGCACCACAGCCCTTCCCCTCTCCCCCGTGCCCTGCCATCGTACCCTCGGCTGAGCCATCTTCCCTGCAGTGTGGTCTCCGAGCTGCTTGTTCCCTGTTTGGGGGCAGGGAACACCAGAGGGCTGTGCCAGGGGGAAGGTGACCTCCCTCCCGGCCAGCCCTGGGGCACACCTGTGTTTGACCTCTCTGGTAACTCAGTGGAGCAGCAAGATAAAAACCCAAGGGAGGGTGACCACCCATCTCCACAGCCTGGGGGGAACCAGCGAAGGGGACACAAAGGAACTTCGGTCACGCTGTTGCCTCAAGGGAATCCTGGAGAGTTCCTGTGCTGCTCATCCAGGGTCACAACTTCCAGCCCCGTGAGGTCTCAGAGTGCCATGGTGCTCCTCTTCTGCCTTGCTCTGCTCTTCCAGTTGCCTCTCATTTAACCCATTTTGATCAGGTTCACACGTTTTTGATTTAAGGAGGTAAGCCAGGAAAATAAGAAGTGCAATAAGGAAGAAGTGCAAATAACAGCGGATAGATAAATTGTCCCCGGTGTGAGTAGGGGATAGCGGGGTGTCTATAGCAAGGGGAACAGTTGGAAGGAGGGTGAGTGCAGGGGACCAGTGAAGAGCCTGTGGTGCTGTTTAAGGTACAAGGTTGCTCCCAGGAGAGGAGGAAAGCTCTCCCCTTCTTGCCAAGCCAAGGGTGGCAAAAAGAGTGGAGCTGAGGCCAGGCAGGTGGGATCATTCCTCCTACACAGCCACGAGCCTGGAGCTTGCTCCTGCTTTAAAAACCCTTCTCACCTCCCAGCTCCTGCTTCATATTGAAGGCATTTGTCAGAGAAGACGCTCCATCCCGTGCTGGCAGGTGTCCCAAGCTGTGCAGCGAGGCAGGGTAACAAAACCTGGGATGGAAGAGGAGCTGGGAGGGGGGGTCCAGGCAGCCCATCCACCAGCAGGCAGGGATGGCAGAGGGATGGCTCTCTCAGCTGCTCTGCCCAGCCTGCTCCGGGCGCGCTGGAATTCACGCTCAGGCAGCCCCAGCTCCTGCACTCCCCCGCCCTGGCGTGATAAATTAGGAGGAAAAGTTTCTCATCTCAGTTTGTTCTCGCAGCGCCGTCCAACAGAGCACAAGCCTGTCTAATCAGGAGCTACAGTCCTTCACCATCTGTTTGGAGCCTAATTACAAATGCAGAAAAATAATGTGCTTTACAATTGCACCAGTAAATGCTGTAAATGATTTAAATGCATGCATATGTTCCCTGCAGAATTCAGCATGCATCTGTGACTTCTTCTGCTCACATTAGGCACACAAATCAAGGGAAAAAATACCCAGATCTGACGAACAGCATGTCCCTAGGACGGTGATTTTTATCCCTTTTTTTTCCCCCTGCTGGAATGGCAAACAGGGCTTTTTTGTAACAATTCATCCAGCAGCGTTTTCTTTGCTTCCATTTTAAAAACTGTTTATCACTGCTGTGTAAATATAGTACAAATTACTCCATAAAACATGTAAAAGGAGAACAGCAGCCGGGCAAGCCTGCAGCTGGCTGGCAAGGTTTCAAAGCGAAGGTTTGTTTTTTTCCTCTGGGGCACCCATGGAGGGACAGGATCAGCTCAGCTCATCTGCTCTGGATGGTGGCCCTTCCCAAGCCCGCAGTGACCACTTGCGTTTCACAGAATCATGGAATGGTTTGGGTTGGAAGGGGCCTTAAAGACCATCTTGTTCTTGCTGCTCTTTGGCCACCACCAAGGCAATGCTGAAGGATAACAAGGTGGTTTCAGAGGTGCTTTCAGAGGTGCTTCCCACCTCCCAGGGGGTAACAGCACTGCACCAAAGCCTCTGCAACGCAAAGTGCCACAGATGGAGAGGTGGCAGCATTCCTACCCTGTGGGGCACTCCACTGAGGGAGGACAGCCTGGACAAGGCTTTGGAGATCAGAGAGAAAGAGGAAAAGTCACTTGCAACTGATGTGAGGTGAGTATTTCTTCATAACAAAAATTCCCTTTCCTCCTCCAGCACATTTGTTTGCTTTCAAGCCCCCAATACTAACACTGAACCTGGTCCAGCTCTGAAGCAGGGAGGGGTGTAGCTGGCACCACAGAGCTGAGAGAGGACAAAACCAGGTCAGGCATGGGCTCAGTTGGTCTCCTTTGAGCAGAAGATGCAGCAGATGTGTCCCCTCCACTTTGTGCCTTTTCATCCCTTCCCCTCCTGCTCCCTGCTGCCTTGCTGCTGCTGCTTTGCCAGATCCCAGCTTTCCTTCCCCCTTGGCCAGTTGGATTTAGCTCCACAGGCTGCTGGAAAAGGCAGCGTGGGGCAGGCACAGCATCCCCTCTGTGCTGGGACTCTCTGTACCCTGGGTCATGGTGCCAGCAGTGCTGGGCACCACACCGGGATTTGTGGTTTTCACTCCATTTCACATCGTGAGCTCACCCTCAGGAATTTTGCAATGGCTGCATGGCTCATTTAACACCCACAGATGAGAGGGGCCAAGCCCTGAGCAGAGCATGTGGTCCTTCCCGTGGCAGCCGGATCAACACCCGCGTTCCTCAGCTGGGAGATGGGAAAACATGTACAGCCCTGCTGGCTGAGGGGAGGGTGGTAATTACAGAGACAAAGCCTGGGAATGCATTTTTAGGCAGGTGAGGAAGACACATGGATGCAGCTCAGCTCCAGCCCTGCCCACACCCATGGTCTTCCTCTGGACCTCAGGTATCCCAGTTCTGGGGAGCAACTCCCTCTTGTAAGCTCTTGGAGAACTAGAAGAAAAGCAGTGTAATCTCCCAGCTAAATGTGGAGTAGGTTTGATCCCTGCAGTGTTCCTCCTGGCTAGAGCATCCTTCCGGGCCTGGGAACTGGGCCATAGCTGCTTTTGTTGTCCAAGATGCATTAATCATAGGATCATGAAATAGTTTGGATTTTAGATGATCATCTAGTTCCAAACCCCTGCCATGGGCAAGGACACCAACTCAACCCACCAGGCACAAGACGTAGCTGCACTTTGGTGCATCCCAGATCCAGCATCCTTCATTCCGCCTTGCCACCACCATTTGCCTCCTCATCCCGTTTTTCCTTACCTTGAACTCCTCGGTATGGCCCACGCCGAGCAGCAGATGTGACTTCTCCCAGGCACTGTAATTACTTCCCTGCCGTTACATGCAATTCCCTATAAATTATCCATCCCCTTTTGCAGGGGAATCACCCACAGCTCATGGCTCAAAGGCCTGGCAGCATCCACCCCCATACCATGGCATTCCCTGCTTTATACCCAGACCTGGTTCTTGTCCAGTTTGCATCTGTATTGATTTTTCCCCTCATTTATTAACCTTCCTTAGCTGAAGGCCACCAAAACCAAAGGAAAAAGCCCCTTTTTGCTCACTCCCCCCTGCCACAGGAATGCTCTTCCACACCCTACCTGCAGGTCTTTCGGGGATTGGAATAACTGTGCTCTCAAAGTAGTGCTCTCAGGGCTCCTTCACCCAGCCCTCGCCAGGGATTTCTCTGAGGAGTTTACAATCCAAGCTGGGAGAGAAGGATGACCAGAAGGAAAAATGGAAGCTAAAACTGCATGCATCAGTGCATCTTCAAGAGAAATTATTCCAGACACCAGCAGTTGCACAGGATCAAGAATCATCTTTATTAGCAACGGTACCAGAATTAAGTTCTCCCTCCAGGGGAATTTGGTCTATAACACAAAGGAGAGGAGGAGCAGAGATGCAAAGCAGTAGAAAAACAAGCTGAATCTCATCATTCCTTGGCTGGGGGGAAAATGGACAGATTGAAGACAGGGCCACTGAAGCCCACAAAGGGACTTTTTGGTTGCCAACACCAAGCTGAGTTGGGCTTTTTGACCAACTGCTGCATTATTCCAGCACCAGGCAGACAATGGGAGCACTGACCCCCATGAGGGGCAGCCAGCATCCTGACCCTCAGCCTTTGGGTGGGCCTTCACCTGGGTCAAGGCAGTCCCTGGCTGAGTGCTGGAGGCCAAAGGGACAGAATTAAGACCCACCAAAGGGTCCAAACCCACCAAAGGGACAGAATTAAGAGCCCACATGTTCCATAAAGCTGCTCCTCACTACTGCACACCTGACAAATTTTCCACTTGTGTCTGGATTGTATGTTGAAATAAAAATCAGCTGTAAAGCAAAACTCTGTGTGTGTATTGCCAAGGCCCAAAATAAACACTAGAAAAGATTTATGTAAAAAACCCAATGTCCACCACACCCAAATGGCACCCCAGGGCAGTAACCACCATGGGTCCTGCTGTTTTCCCAGCAAAGCCCCACATCCAGCAGCTCCACCATGACTTGGGCAAGCAGGAGGTGCTGAGAGAGCATCCCCGTAATGGAGCAGCTGCTCCTAACCCAGTCTTAAAGGAATTAATTTCTACAGACAGCATCTCTGAGGCATCACTGCACTGCCAAGCTCTGCCATTACACCCCTGCTTATCAGTTCACCTATTCAGACCATAAATCCAGCCAATTTGAGAAAATAAATACAATAATCGGATTTAGTCCAGGCTGTGCTGGCATATGGAAGTTTAAATGACTTTAAAAGCCAGTCCTCTTTGGGTGGGCTGTATTTTTGGGTGTCACAGTAGCTCACCCCTCTGAAAACATCTGGAGGCCATATGCTGCCTGTCTACATGAATTAACCAGATTTCTGCTGTGAACCTCACACCAGGGTCTCTCTCATACCTCTCCCTGGCTTTCACAGAGCTCTCTGAACGCAGACAGAAGACACCTTAAAAACCTCAGGTTAGGACCGCTCAGCATTTCACTTTCCTTGGGGGTCACACCAGAGTCACAGCAGGAAAAATGCTCCTCTCAGCTTGGCCAGGAAATAGTCCCCAACACTAGCGGCACCATGCTAGGAGGTAGATGAAATTAAATTTTTCCTCAATTCAATTTTACATGGAAAAATTAAAGCAAGCAAAAGTCCAAGTGGAACAGTTTCCCTTATATTTATTTTTTTTGTGGAATGATTGTACGAAATCTGTGCAAAACAGAGTCCTGACTCCTGGGGCAGCTGCTACTCACTCCCTAAGTTGTGTGAAGGTGCTCCATGGCTCAAATCCCTTTTATTTCAACACCACCACTGCAGCTCAGGGAGGGGGGATCCCCCAAAGACCACCCAACCCCTGAAGGGCTGAACTTGTAACAGTATGGCAGCAAAACCCAAGGTGCCCCCAAAAGCCCTGGGTTCAGCTTAAATCCACTGGTAACAGGGGCAAGGGACAGTATCCCTGTGCTTCCCTGGTGCTTCCCTGAGCTCCCTGGGGAGGATGAGGCTGTTTTGGTCCCTGCTCCACTAAACTGGGGAGCGGCAATATCTGACAGAACCTTCCCAAGCACAGGGGATGCCCCTTCCTGGAAGGGAGACTTTCCCTCTGCATCCCCCTGGATGCAACTACCCCCCTCACAAGCCAGGCAGCCTACCTCAAAACCACAGCATACCTGACTTTTTTGGGAAAAAACCCCAAACTCTAAATACCCAACAGCAGCACCACAAACCGAGGGCATCCTCCTCCTCTGGCTGCCCCTCTACACGAGGTGCACCACAAAAACAGCACAGGCAGACCCTAGAGCCAGCCCCAGCACAAGGTAAAACGTCATCACCACCCCTGCTGCCTCAGCCAGTTCTTTTGGCACGATTTTGGGGCCATAGACCATGACCAGAGTGCCCAAGTAGCCATTGCTGAGCCCCAGCAATGCCGTGAAGACCACTGGGTAGATGTCCCTGTTGAACACCACGGTCTGGATGTGAGCCCGGGGCTGGTAGTTGCTGAGGATGAAGAGAGGGAGGAAGATGGATCTGAGGAGGACGAGGACAGGCAGCAGTTTGCTCTTGGGGCCAGGCACCTGGATCCAGGCGGTGACCTGCCTCCCACACCAGTCAGCAAAGTTGTACAGGAGGAAACACGTGAGTGGTGTAAAGTACTTGGTGCTCCATGGGCTTCCCGACGACTTGCTGACAGACTCGATGTTGGAGGAGAGGGAAGGGAAGATGATGATGGAGATGAAGAAGACATAGAAGAGGCAGAAGCCGAGGAGGGCGGTCTTCTGCAGGATGGGGCGGAGTGGGGGGATGCCAGCGCTTCTTGTCAGGAAGGAGGAATTCACAGTGCCTCCTGGCTCTGCCTCATCTTCCACGGAGCTGTCAGGGGGCACAGACACCAGAGAGGGGCTCTCCTTCTGGCTGCTCAGGTAATACCTGGAGAAAGAGATAGAGGGAAGCATGGGGGGAACACAACTGAGATTTGGAGAGAGGGCAGGAGAGAAGATGCCGACGAAGGGATGCCCACTGGACCCAGCAACTCCACCACACCTCCAGCTCCCACCTTGTAATGAGAGGTGACCCTTGGAGACCCACCATCCCCTCTCCCCATCTCTCTGCACCCTCGGTGTTCACAGAGGAGACCTACTGCATGCAGGCACTTGGGGGCAGGGAGCTCTGGGGCCTACAAGCACCAAGCAGACCAATGGGTCACACACATCTGCGTGGCAGACACGATATGGGGACACTCCTGGCTGCCTGCCTCCAGATTATGGCTCTCTGCTGACTCCACACATTTTGGGAGCGCCGGCATCAGCGACCCTGGGAAAGCTCAGCAGAAACTCAGCACGCGCCCAGTTTCAGCCTGTGGTTTCGGTGAAAGGGGAAGCGTGGCTGGCGGCGGTGACGGGGCAGGGACCGGCACAGTGAGCATCCCGTGGATCCCCCCAGCAATCCCGCTGCAAACCCTCCATGGGACGCCCCTGGCAGGCTGGCACACACCTGGAGTACTCCAGCCTGGGGAGGAGCAGGTACACCATGATGCAGACGGTGATGAAGATGTCGGCGGTGAGGAAATAGGCAAGGGCGCTGTCGGTGACATCGGCTGCCGCTGCCAGGTCTATCACAGAGGCCACGGCACTGATGGTGCCACCCATGGCCTGGCCTGCGTGTGGGAACAGAGATGGGCACAGTGAGGGACAGAGAATGAGAAGAGGAGCCCAGAAGCTCCTCTTCTGACATCCGCAGCTCAGGCCCTGCCCCACACACTCAGCCCCAAACTCAGCTCAGGGTGCAGCTGCACAACCACCTCCTCTCCATTTCCACACCTCGGGTATTTGTGGGGTTGCACCACAGCCCAGGTGCCATCCTGCATCCCCTTCCAACGCAGCACAGCACACACAAGGATCAGGATGGGACCTGACCTGCTGGGCTTGCAGGTCCCAAGTCCTGCAGAAAAAGTCCAAACCTTTTCTAAAGCCTAAACCTGGCTTTCCACCAGCACACATATAATCAACCTCTCTTCTGCACTTCCCCAGATAGGAATTCAAGCCACCAATGGCAGGAATGCCATCTCAGGGATGTGGTGCTTTCCCTCTCTGAGATAAACTCATTAAAACACTCCTCTCTTGGCCCCAGGGAAAAAAAGTCCTGATTTTTCCCCCTTCTCCTCTTGGTTTGTCAACCATTCCACAGCACATTTATAATGTTATCAAAGCTCCAGGGAGCTCATCACTCATGGAAATGCTGAACAGAAAGGAGACAAGGCAAAGCTGCAGATCCCTCAGCTGGAAATGGCAGGGCAGGGGCATGTCATCTCCTTCCCCCTTTCTCCCTGCACCCAGCAACTCTCCAGGGTCAGTTTATGGGTATTTACAGAAACCAAAGCTCATGTGACCGAGCAAGTTTCTCCTTCAGCAACTTCCCTTTATCATTAAGGCCAAGTTAAGCTTCTAAAACAAACCCCACATGACGAAACCCCAGACGCAGGAGAAAGAAAACCACGGAGCCGAGCAGGGAAAGTCCAAGAGCACGATCCCAGTGGGATCACCCAACCTGAGATCAGAGCCTGCAGGTTCCTCATGGGGAAGCAGCTGCTCAGGCCAAAGATGCTGCTGGAGAAGACAGTGGAGGCACTGCTCACCACGGCCACACAGCCGATGGTGAGGGCGAAGAAACGCGTGGTCCAGGCAGAGGTGTCCACCTTCACCAGCACCGTGATCACCAGGAAAACAGCCAGCATGACAAAGAGGGAGGACAGGATCCGGACACTGGCAGGAACCCTGGGGACAAGGGGAAGGAGTCCTGCATTTCAAACCACAACATGAAGGTCAAACGTGGGAGGACAACAACTCCTATGCTGGCAGAAGGGGCAAAGAAAATAAAGACCCGGGGGGGGACATGAGGAAACAGCAAGGCAAGGGAGAGAGGCAGGGAGTTGGAATCTGGAGATTAAGCACACAAACCCATGCCTGCAAACATGCACGGGTTTGATGTGGGATTAGGAAGGGTTCAAATGAAGGGATGAGGCTGTTTGAGGTTTAAGCCAAGCTTGCAACAAGGTGCAGCTAGTCCATTTCTTAACCCAGTTCAAGGGCTGGTAAGAGCAGGGCAAGGTGTTGCTCCTACCTGGACGAGCTTGGCTTTTGTCAACCAGTCCCCTGGTGACAATAAAGGTATTTTTAAGAGGGAAGACTGTTTCCATGCAATTAACCAAGGAATTCATTAGGAATTTATTTACTGAAGCCAACTGCAGGCATGTGTGGATCAGAGCAACACTTACTTGTTGACAAGCAAGAAGTTTCCAATCAGGCACAGCACTGACGGCACGGTGGAAGCAATGGAGATGTAACTCTCAAAATAGTCCTGCCAGGAAAAAAAAACCAAAACAAAGTAAAAAAGGTTGTAGGGGGGAACAACACATGAATTTCAGGTCCTGAATATGACACAACCAGGAGTTATGGTGTAGGTGTCCACCTTGTTGTGCTGTAGCACATGTTGCAAACTGCTCAGGGCAATGGGAATTCTGGGATTTGCCCTCCCATAGCGAATTTCAGGAAGTCAGGGACATAAACTCTGAAGGAAAAAAATAAACAGTGAAAGAAATAACTGCCATACTGCTGCGCACCATCAAAGTGCATCTGCTCCTCCTCCCCTCGAGGGGCTTAATCCCATTTTTTTGCTGCAGGAATCTCAACCAGCAGGTAGGATAATGCTCACAAGGAGGAGATGACCTACATGTCCACCCCTCTCATGATAGGTTTTCATTTTCTGCACTTATCCAGCTACAGAGATGGGGCCACATCATGTCCAAGCAGGAGAAGACACTTGGCAGGTTTTCTCTGCACATCACATTATTTTTTACAGCTTTCCATCATTTTTAATCAGTTTACAAGTACATTCATCTCTTCTTCCCTAACAGGAGCTTCACTGAAAGCAACAGGAAATCTGATAATCACTCCTAGAGGGTCCAGATAGGCAGAGACTTAAATGCCTGTGCTGACGGCATCGGCTCAGCCAAGCAGGAGGCTCAAAGCTCTGTGGCCACACAATGAATTATAGGAGAAAAGACAAAGCAAAATTAAAACCTGGCAGCTAAAACTCCGACTTATTTACCCACCTACTTAAAACAAACCTCCAAACCATCCTGGGGATACACAAACTTCCAAGTTAATTTTCTTCTGCTTTTGGGGACGAAAAATGACTTTCTAAAGCTTTGCACCATGCACAAGTGTACTCAAAGTAATCCAGCAGAGATGCTGCATTTTGAGCGTCCCAAGGAAATATTCATTCATTCCCAGCAAATGGGCTCACACCAGCAGTGAGGAGAGAATTGGGTAAGTATTTAAGAGCCCTTGCACCACATTTTTAATGCAGCAGCAGAATGGTGGGTGGCAAATTTAATCCATGCCTGGACCAGTGGAAAATATCAGGTTCCATATTCCTCTCTCCTGCTCGTTAGGTTTTAATCCATCTCCAAAGGCAATTCTTCTCCCTCCATGGGTAATCCCACCCTTCACAGATATGCTTTCATTTTTTGGCGCTGCAGGATATACCTAGTTCTTCTCCCTTTCTGCTGAGCCCTTAAAAGAAACCCCAAAGCAAACCTGACATCTTCCTCCCAGATCCAGGTCTAATGGGGGAAGGTGTCATCCCTCAGCCACAGAGCTGCGGCACACGATGGAAGCATTTAACCCCATACTAACTTCAAACACGCTGCCACGATGCCTTAAAAAACCCCAAACCAGAACAAAGCGTCGTGGTGGCAGATCCGACACAAGATGCTTTTGCAAAGTAGTTTCTGTTCTGCTCCAGACTGGACTTGGCAAATGGGTTCCTGCCAGGCTGGAAAATGAATCCAGGTCCATGACAGTGACTGAAGGCACTGGAGTGCTACCTGGAGCATGGGGCATGAAATTAGCAGCAGTGAAAAGGCTGGAGCCAGGAGCAGGCTGTCAGTCAGAGGTGCATCCTTCCAGAGTTGAGCTCCGTGTGCAGGTAAACCCTCCTGCTGCAGCAGCAGGGCAGAAACTGGGCTGACTGGTTTAATGTTGATCATTCTCAACTGCCACAGAAAAGCCACATAGCTTTTCCTTGGAGAAAGGGAACAGCATCCCTCCACAGCCACACAGGAAGAGGAGAAACACCTTTTCAGCAAAGAAATGGCTGATCCAGCCAGGAATACAGCTGTGCAAGAAAACACTTAGTGATACTTTACTTAAACCCAGCTTTTTTCAAGAGGATCAGCATGATGTAGAGGCAGTGAGGAACACGTGGGATGCAGGGAATATGAGAGAACACCACGCCATGTGGTGACAGAGCACCTTTCACCCCTCTCTGAGCACCTTCCCTAGCACAGAAACAGATAATTTTGATCTTCAGGCAGTGCAGGAGCTCAGGCACCATCAGTTTAATTCACTTTCTTGCTTTACAGCAGCACACCTGTAGCATCCTGGTATAAGCACTTCCCTTCCTCCCCATCAAAAAAGCAGCTGACTTAACAACTATGAAAATTAAAAGAGCTGTGGGTGTACTGGAGTGAGAAATCCAAGGAGAAACGTGGGCGTCGCACCTGGCTCTGTGTTTATATAAAAACAAAAAGTGCCCAAACCACCTGAACAAGCTCTGCCACGGGAGCAGGATGTGATGCAGCCTCATTGCTCCAACAGTTTTTCCAGCCACAAAGAAACAAACCCACAGCTTTGTCAGGGAGGCACAGGGAAATAATCCTGCTGTGGCAGGAAGAGCAAGAGAAAGCAGCCTTTCTAAGGAGAGAAAGAGGCCATAAACCTGCCACCCCAAGGCTGGCTCATCCATCACCCTGTGACAAGCTCCTCGCCCCATATGCCACAAGCCAGATGTTGATCACTGCAAGGAGATACTCACATCACACCTGCCAGATCATGAAGGACAAAAAAAAGACCACCACAAAGACACATTGCACTGTAGAAACTGCCCTATGAAAGGTTAAGCCCTATTTTTTTAGATTCACTGTAAAACTTAGCAGTACAAATACAGGTAACAGGCAGACCACAAAATTATTTGAAGCATCTTCCCTGCAGCTATGTGTAAATAAATACCAAATAAACCTTTCCCTCTGGTTTGCAGCAGGTGAGACCCTAGAGAATGTTAACTTACCTTCTGGGGAAGCGGAGGGGGAAAAAGAGCAAGTTAGGAAGGAAAACAGGTTATTTTTTTCTGCCTCAACAGCAGCACTCACCTGCAGGTCTGATGTCGCCTCCCCCACCGGGCCCGGCTCATCCGAGCAGTTCTGCAGCTTGTACCTCCAGTAGTGTTTGGCCGTGATGAAGAAATTCCAGGGCAAGAGGGACCCAATGCCCAGGAGGAAAAATATAATGTAGGCCCCATGCCAGCGGTCACTTGGCTTCTGCCGGCTGTACCTGCTCCC
Source organism: Gymnorhina tibicen (assembly GCA_013399875.1). Classification (NCBI taxonomy): domain Eukaryota; kingdom Metazoa; phylum Chordata; class Aves; order Passeriformes; family Artamidae; genus Gymnorhina; species Gymnorhina tibicen. Next base: position 623,688 of record VXAZ01000561.1, read on the forward strand.
CACAGGATCCTCCAGCAGGGACTCCTGGTCCGGGGGAAAGCTGCCGGCTGCTGGGTGCATCGGGCTGGCACACTGGGAAAAACAACCGCCCCCAAGGATATTGTCACACCAGGGTTCCGAACTACTGCTCACAAGCTGTGGCTCCCTCCCCTTTTGGCCCCAGCAAATCATGGAATCACGGAATGGTTTGGGTTGGAAGGGACCTTGAAACCCATCTCACTCCAACCCCCCCAACCATGGGCAGGGACACCTTCCACTAGACCAGGTGGCTTCAAGTCCTGTCCAACCTGGCCTTGGACACTTCCAGGGATCCAGGGGCAGCCACAGCTTCTCTGGGCAACCTGTGCCAGGGCCTCAGCAGCCAAATACTGGAGGAATGAGCTGAACCAGGGATGGAAAGGCATGGGAAAAGGGAATGAGACTCAGCAGATTCCACCCATATTTCCATCCATAATTAATAATTAACCTGTCCCCTTGAACTTGCAGGAGTAAGAAACCTCACTTAGCTCATGTGAGGCTAAAAAACCCCCAGCAGCTGCCAAACCAACAGCGCCGTCGGGCTCTGCAGAACAAGGTGTAAACCCGTAGTAACACCGCCGGGCTTTCCAAAATGACTCGTAAACTACTACAACATCACCCGTCGCTCCTAAACCAAACGCGACGTCACCCGGCTGTGTAAAATGACTCACAAAGACACACAGCACCACGTGGCACAGGAAAAGGACTTGGGAACGCCGCAGGAGGCTGGCCAGGGGCACCGGGACCCACGGCAGTCGCGCCGGGCTGAGCCAGGAGTCTCAGAGCCGACCCCGAGCAGCGCCAGCGAAACCCCCGCCCAGAGGGGCCGGGCAGAGCGCGGGGGGAGGCGGAAATGCCGGAAACCGGGGATTTTTGCAAACAAGCGGGGGGGAATTTCGAGAGCGGGGAGCGCCGCCTCCCTCCCTGCAGCCTCCCACTCTGCCCACGCGCCCTGGCCCCCCTCCGCCCGGCCGCGCTCGCCCCGACAGCGCAGCACTTACGGGAAGCCCGCCGCCACCACCTCAGGCAGCCCCCGGCCCCGCCCCGCCTTTAACGGTAGGCCACGCCCACTCAGCGCTACGCCACGCCCCCAACGGGGTTGGCCGCTCCCCCTCAGCCAAAGGCGGATAGGCCCGGGCTGGCCACGCCCCCTCGGTGTTGGCCCCGCCCCCCGCGAAGCCCCCTCCGTCCCAAATTCTGCCCCGCTCCGGTGGGACCCCACCTCCGTCCGGCTCTGGCGTCCCCAGCACGGGAAGGGCGGGGAGCTGCTGGAGCGAGTCCAGAGGAGGCCACGGAGCTGCTCCGAGGGCTGGAAAACCCCTGTATGGAGCCAGGCTGGGAGAGCCGGGGGTGCTCACCTGGAGAGGAGAAGGCTCCGGGGAGACCTCAGAGCCCCTTCCAGGGCCTAAAGGGGCTCCAGGAGAGCTGGAGAGGGACTGGGGACAAAGGATGGAATGACAGGACAACGGAGAATGGCTTCCCACTGCCAGAGGGCAGGGATAGATGGGATATTAGGAAGAAATTCTTCCCTGTGAGGGTGGGCAGGCCCTGGCACAGGCTGCCCAGAGAAGCTGTGGCTGCCCCATCCCTGGAAGTGTCCAAGCCCAAGCTGGGTGGGTCTCTGAGCACCCTGGTCTGGTGGAAGGTGTCCCTTCCCATGGCACAGGGAAGCAACAAGGTAATCCTAAAGGCCCCTTCTAACCCAAATCATTCCATGATTCTATGAAAATCAGTGTTAATCACAGCCTGGCTTACAGCACAGCAGTAATAAAAGCTTTTGCCTGGGCTTGATTTCTGTCAGAAGTCACCAAAACACCACCTCCCCACCAGGGGAGGGTGGGGAATGGGGAGCATCTTCTGCAGGACTGGATACAAGCTCCTTCTTTAGTCCCTGTGCTTCCTGCAGTGCCCCATCAGGATGAATTCCACTGTAAAGTCCTTGATTCCCTCCAAACTACAGTTTGACACACCTTGTGGGCATGGTGTGAGTGTAAAGGAAAACATCATTACCTCTTTTTTCCCTCTTTCTGTCCCCAAAGCTGTGTCTGGCTCCTCAACAGCCACACAGGGACATGCACGTGTATCCAACCCTTCATCAAAGCAAAATACTCTCCTTTTTTTTGCAGAAGGCCCCAAAATGGTCTAGTCCGGACTTTTTTTCACCTATGGGGGAAACACAGAGAGACACTGATACCTCCCAGTAGCCCCAGTGCACGCACAGCTAGCCACCACTTATCTCCAGCCTCCGAGCCTTAGAGCAGAGCAGAGCAGGTCAGATGGCCTCGGCCACCCAGATGTCACAACAACCCAAGACACGCTCCAATGTTTTTTCCTCTTTTGTGAGCAAAGCAAGCAGCAGCACGCAACTGACGCACCGGCGATGTGCTGAAATGGGAAGGCTGAAGAGCAGCACATGGGTTTCTCTCCACAGGTTTCTCCTTGGGACTTTCATCCACATTGACATGCCAGGCTGGGAAAGCACCTGAGGAGATGGCACGGCCTATCCAAGTCAATAACTTGTCAGCTCTGAGGGATTCGCCTGATATTTCTGACCTGCTGCCATCTATCACGTCAAAAAACCCACTGCTGGAGAAGAGCCTCAGATCACATCAGCACAGGGGACCGTGACAGCCCGGCAGGGGGGACAAAGCCAGGCCATGCTGGGCCAAAGCCACGACAGCCCCTCCAGACAACATTACCCACACTCCAGAGACCCTCTGCAACAACACAGCCCCCACAAGGGCTGGGGGAAGGTTTAGGGACACCCCTGTGCTGCTCCTGCGTGTCCTCCCTCCTGCAGAATAAATCTGTCAGCACTTCATGGCACAGCTGCTGTTTTTGAGCCAGTCATGAGGGCCGAGTTCAATATGTCACTGCAGGGATTTGGGGCAGCTGAATTCTGAAGAGAATTAGCAAACTGGGTGTTTCAACAGAACAACAGGTGAAACTGGGCACCAGCTGGTCAAAGCTATCCATAGATGTGGGCCCTTGGAAAGATGGTTTAGTGCAAAAAGTGCCCAGGAAAAGCAACATGGAAGGGGCAGATTAAAGGAACTGAGGTGCAAAGAAAGGGACAAGCGGGAATGGCTTTAAACTGACGAGAGGACAGGTTTATACTGGATACTAGGAAGAAATTCTTCCCTGTGAGGGTGGTGAGGCAAGGGTACAGGTTGCCCAGAGAAGCTGTGGCTGTCCCATCCCTGGAAGTGTTCAAGACCAGGTTGGAGCAACCTGGTCTAATAGAAGGTGTCCCTGCCCATGGCAGGGGGGTGGAAAAAGACTTCCCTTCCAAACCAAACCATTTTAAGACTCTTTGAAAATGTTATCCTTTCTGAGGAGGCATCTGCCTCAGCATCCTGTCCAGAGCTGGAAAGCCCAGCTGGGAGGGTTGGGCATATTTGTGTGGCTACATTATAATCGCTGTGGTGGCAGGACAGCAATTTCCTCCCCATTTTTTCTCACTAGTTGCAGAATTCCCACACCTGCCCAGAGCTCGGACAATGTTGCCATCTCCTGGTGGCAACAGGCCTCCCATGAGCTGGACGAGGTGAGTGGCCCAGGCAGAGAGAGTGGGATCCTCAAACCTCCCTGCAAACCCTTCTGGCTTCGTTTCCTTGCTGGAACTGAAGCAGGGGTGCAGCAGTAATCCCCAAGTAGGGGAGGAAGCGAAGTGGGATGCTGGAGAACAGGGATGCCTCACTTGCAGCTGAAGCTCTGTGCTCCATTCCCCCCTCCCAAATTTCCGTCTCCCCCCCCCCCCCCCCCCAATTTTNCCCAATCCTGCTCTTTGCTGGAAGTGGCATTGCTCTCTGTAGGATATCCCTTGGGGAAGGGAATGAACTGCTTGAGAGGGTGGCTTAGCCCCTGAGACAAAGCTGTAGCCCTTGGCTCCCACCTTGTAATCACCCATGCGAGTCCAAAACAAACCATCAATCAATCTCCAGCTTACTTCCATCAGGGATGCCGAGAGCAACATGCTCCCGCTGGCATGCCTATGGCATTGGAGCCAAAAGCAGGTTCGAGGGATGCTCACAGGGATCCCCAGGCTGCTGCTGCTGCCAGACCCCAATCCTTGCAGATGCCTAACAGCAGGAACCAGTGAGTGATGAACAGGAGAGGAGCAAGCAGCTTGTTTCCTTCTTTTTTTTTTTTATTAGACTAGGAAATATAATTTATTGCATAAAAATTAATTTGTTACAATAGGAATGCTAAACTTTATTTACAGTTCTTTAGTTTACAGAATAAACAGACATGGGTTTAGAGGACGCCACCAGGCCCAGCCCCTGGACATATAAATATGGAAACATATTTTGGAGCAAGAGATGGACACTGCCAGCACAACACGGACACAGCCAAAATGCCTGGCTGGAGAGACCCCTGGGCATGGAGGGCTCCTGGGAGCTGGCAACCACAGGAGATGGAAGCAAACCCTGCATCCCTCCTGCCCTGCTCCTGCTGCAGGTTCCCTGGTCAGAAAAACGGGGAGAATCTCCCCAAACATGCACTTCAGCAAAGCCAGGTGGCTGCTGCCTGCCCAAACGAAGGGGAAGATGAACACAGGTAGATGGGGATGGAGAGAGGCACCCATGGGCAGGACGGAGGGACGGATGGATGGACGGATGCACATCTCAGTGCAGTGATCCATAAACCAGAGAAGGGGAGCAAGAGAGATTCTGAGGTGACCTGAAAGAGCATCTCATCCCTTGGAGAACACCGTGGAACTGAGAAAGGAGCCCTCGAAACCACTGGCAGCTGGATTGATCCATCAAGTCTTAATTGCTCTCCAAATTTGCTTATTCATCCTTAGCTCAGAGACAGGCTCTCAGAAATGCTCAAATGCAACCTAAAGGACGGATAAGCCCCTTCCCATGTGACACAGGAGCTCACGCAGCAGCAGTTTTCCCATCTAGCACAAAGGGAAAAGATCCCTTCTTTCCCACAGCCTTGAAAACCCAGCAAGAAGTGAACCCCAGAGACCCCAAGACACAGCAAGGAGCAACTCTGTGCTTTCCATCAGTGCCTCAGGAGCTGCCCAGGGGAATCCTATCATGTCCCAGCAATACTGAAAGCTCCTCCTGAGCTGCCCTATGCACGTGAGCCTCCAGGCTCCCTGAGTGCGCTCTGGTGCCCAGCACTTTGTGGGATGACACAGGCATTCCACAACACTGATCCAGGGCTTTGCAGCCCAGAGCAGGACATGCTCCTAATACTTCCCCGGATGGAGAATACACAGCCTTGCAGTGTGACCCGGTCTAATCCTGAGCTTACCACCCCCTTCCTACTTTTTTTTTTTCTAAACAGACAAATTTCTAAGATACAGCACTCGCTGAGTAACTACTTCTACCTGCAGGCAACCTAAATTTTTTACCTTCATCAAGACACCGTATCTGTGTGAGGAATCTCATTCCTGCCTACCCCTTGATTACTTTCCATTCACCCCACAACTTCTCCATCGTTATAAAAAGCCTATTACAAGGAGAAACATGAGCTGCAGTGAGGGATGGAAACCTGATCACTGCTTATGATGCCACCCCTCATGTGAAAATGCTCAGCCTGGCTCGCAGCTTGGGGACCCCTAGGTATCCCTCCCTGAAACCCTGCTGAAATACTGCATCAAAATCCAGGCAGGAGTGCACGGACCCGGAGTGGAGGTGGTTTGAAGTGGCCACATCCCAGCCTGTCTCAGCCCCTGCTCTCCCCTGATCCCTCCACATCCGCTCATCTCCTCCCTCTGACTCTTGAGCCCAGGTTTGGGGTGCTCACTGCAAAATCCTGCTGAGTTTACAACATCCCCGGCTTTGGCCTCGAGTCTGGAGGTTGGCGCAGGACTGAAATCTTTGGTTTGTACTCAAGTTATGTAAATGAAGGTGAAGTCATCCTAAAAAGCTCCCCCAAACCATGCCAGGGAAGAATTCATTAAAAATACCCATATCTGGATGCACTCTCCCCACCCAGAACCCTAAATACCAGGCAGCATCCCTCATCCCTCCTTGCAGGTGGAGTGGGACCCCTCGTTCCTGCTGCCAGGGAAAGAGTTTTCAAGGACAAAAGCCTTGGGAAGGGTCTGAGCTGGCCCTGAAGCAGAGGGGAGGAGAGGCACTTCACCCTCCGGACTTCCTGGGGATCCCAGGACATGTAAACACATTTTGCTCAACTTGGATCACACGCTTTTTCCTACAAAAGTGTGTCCATTGAAATCTCTCTCTCTGCCACTCCGACCACAGTGACGCTCTTGCTCTCACACACCGAAAGAAAAGATTTATAAATCTCTCTTTTTTTTACTTTTTTTTTTTTTTTTTAAAAAGGACACATCCAAAGATCTGGATAATAAATTATTTGCGTTTCCTAAGAAACTTTTTTTTTACCTTTTTTTCTTTCTTATTTGCCTCGTTAAGCTGCCTGAAGCCTTTGACAGAAGTTAAGCCTGGATTGTACTCATCTCTTCAACGCAGAAATGCTATTAAAGGAGGAGGAAGGGAACCCAAAAAGAAGAAGGAAAAGGAAAGCTCCCATCCTGACTCGAGAAGCCCTAATTCCTCCCCGTGCCATGAGGAGGAGGAGGAAGAATGCTGTGTAACACTTGAATTGCTTGTAAACGCTGAGGATGGGTTTCTAAGGCTGACAGTGATGCAGGAGAAGCGCCGGCCTCGGTTTCTCCCCGCTCAGGACGGATGTGCCTCCCCCTGCCATTGGGGGAGGACCCTTCCTCACCCTCTGTTTTGTCCTCCTGGCCCCCCAGCCGTGGGGAGCACCATCAGCAGTCCCCCTCCGTGGCCATGACCACCAGCATCTCGCTCTTGCCCATCTCCTCTAAGGCACTGGCCAGGGTGTTGAGATCGCCGTCGTCCTGGTGCTTGGCTTCCCACAAGTCCAGGAGCACCCCGGTGGGGCTGGCTTTGGTGGCAAAGTAGTTCAGATACCTGAAAGGGAGAAGCAGAGGAGGGTTGGGCTGCTGTGGTGTCCTTTGGAGATGGCAGGAAGGAGGATGCTGGAAATCCAAACCTGTTGATGGGCATGCCGTAATACAAATGCCAAAGCCCTCAAGAGACCATCTACAATTTTTAGACAGAGCTGGTATTCATGCAAAAGCAACGTAAGCTTTGCTTTGATGGAATTACCCTTTCTCCCTTTGGTCCTGAGGGTGAAACTAGGTGGGAATGGCACAGACATGGTCCCAGATAAATAAGGGCCATTTAAAGTGACAAGAGATGCAGGACTGTGGCACAGATGGATGATCCCAGAATGGTTTGGGTTGGAAGGGACCTTCAAGACCATCTTGTTCCAACCCCCCTGCCATGGACAGGGACGCCTTCCGTTATCCCAGGGTGCTCCAAGCCCTGTCTAATCTGGCTTGGAACATTTCCAGGCATGCTGCAGCCACAGCTTCTCTAGGCAACCTGTGCCAGGGCCTCACCACGCTACAGGGAAGAATTTCTTCCCGATCTCTCATCTAAACCTCTCCTCTTTTAGTTTAAAATCGTATCCAAGGACAGAGATGGATATAATTATGCAGAGCTATATCCCCATTTATGGACAGCCCTACACAGCTGGACACAACCCCACTGGATGCCTGCAGCTAAGAGGGAGCACAGATTGAAGCCTCCCTGCTGGGGTACAGGAAAGGAAAGCAAAGCTTGGGGAGACCCACCGGTCCATGGAAAGCTTCTGGGCGAGAAGTCTCCAGTCGTTCCCCCTGGAGTTGGGAGCATCCAGGCTGTTGCAGATCTTCTGCCGGATGGAGAGGGGGATTTTGAAGGCGTAGGGTCCCACCTGGGTGGTGGTGGCACTGCTGTGGTGGGAGCGGAGGGTGTTGGAGGAGCTGCCGTGCTGGAAGAGGAAGGACAGGGTGAGACACTGCTGAAATGTCTGAGCGTGTCCTTGCTGTCCCCCCCACCTCCCCTCCGCTCACCTCTCCCAGCGTGACGTGGAGCTGGAAGATCTGCCCCTCCCCTTCCACCTGCCGGACGCAGATCTTGCAGGTGAGTTCAGTGGAGGCCTGGCTGTACCTCTCCAGCGTGAAGGTGCAGTGCAGGGCTCGCTGGCTGCCACTCCAGATGTGGTAGAAGGGGATTTCCTGTGGACCACCAAAGCACAGGCTCAGCAAAGGCTCCAGCAGCGGCTGTGGGAGATCCCACCTCCTCCAGTCACCCCATGAGGGATGAGATGGGACAGCAGGGCCTCACAGAGAGCATCCCACCAAAAAGACCAGAAAACCAGTCCCCTTCCTCCTCTGTCCCTTTGGGAGACAACTCAGGAGACAAGCTCAGGGCACCCACAGCCCTGTGGTGCCTGGCTGGAGATGGTACTCCCAGTCTGGAAGCCCAGCTGCCCCCACGTCAGCCCCTCACCTGGTACTTGGCCAGCAGTTTGCTCCTCCACAGCGCGTGGGGGATGTCGTGGATGGAGAGGCGCAGGTTGTGGTAGCTGTCCTTGAAGGGCAGGGGCTTGGGCTCCTCCAGCAGGTACCCTCCCAGTGTCCTCTCCAGCTCCAGCACCTCCTGTGGGCAGTGGGACAGGAAGGGTGAGACCCAGGAAAAGGGCAGGGGCTGCTCCTCTGCCCACCTCTACACCCAAAACCAGGATGGAGCAGGGAGAGGAGGTGCCAAGAAGAGCCAACAGCAGCCTCAAGCCCGTGGAGAACAGCTTTTGCCACTCCAACAGAACTTGCCAACTTATACACCAGCCCCACCTAAAACTTGAATTTCCTTGAACTGCCTCTGTACTCCTCAGAGAATGCAAAGCTCCAACACAAGGGTCAGGCACTCCCTTGAAGCGTGCCACTCTCTGCTTTTAACATCCTCCCTTCATCACATCAGCAGCTTTTAGGAGAAAAGGACAATCCAGAAGCCAGAGCCCTGCCTACATCCCCACCTAGAGGCACCACAGCAATCCCAACAGGATCTGCAGGACAAGTCACAGGGAATCAAACAACCACTGCACCGGTGGATCCAGGAAGCCAAAACATCCAAACCCCAGCTTCTCGTGATGCACTGGATGTTATCTATGCCACAGAACCCTTCCAAGGCAGGGAGAGACATGAATCCATGCAGGAATAACAGGATCTATAAAAAACCCACCCATCAGCAGCCAAACCTCTCCTGTAATGCCTGCAGGAGGGGTCCCAGCAGAGGAACTACACAACACCCTCCCTGTTTCCTTCAGAGAGGGCAAGGAAGGACAGGGAAAGCAGTAAACACCTTATTATTTCACTGTGGTCACTTTGCAGGCAGTTGCATCAGGCTGTCTGCTCCCCAGGGCCAGGCCATCCTGAGAGGCACCAGGCGGCATCCTGCTGCCAGCACAAACAGCTTTGGGAAGGGGATATTTACCTTCAGAGCATCTGGCGTGTCCTCCAAGCAGTAGACCTTGAGGCTGTACTCCAGGGAGGTGCAGATGGTGGGGGCAAAGATGGCCAGCTGGAGCCTCTTGATGGCTGACCTGGAGTAGGACTCTCCCACAAAGACATAGGTGCCAAGCTGGTCCAGCAAAATGTGGCAGGACTTGGCTTCCAGCTGGCAGTAGCAGGGAGTGTTGAGGGTCTCTTCATCCAGGGTCACAACTTCCTACAGGGACACCAAGATTGGGGGTCAGCCCATCATCCAAGGGGTTTTGCCCCTCAGGGTCTCTGCTGGCTGCAGGCCTGGGTTCCCACCTTACCTCCCAGTTTCCCTGGTGGGACTGTGTTTTCAGCTGGTAGACCCAATCTGACGAGCTGATGTCAGCACAGTGGGGAACGGTCAGGACGACAGGGCGGCACAGGAGCAGGCCTGTCGGCCCACAGGTCACTGCCGGGCTCAGCACTGTCTGTGTGCCCTCAGAGGGCAGCCTGGGGAAGGACAGGGGACAGAGGTTGGGCAGGGAACTCCATGGCGGCCAACAAGGAGTGGGTGGCCAGCGGGGTGACTTACAGGGCGCTCTCGGCCTTGTTGAGTACCAGGTACATCTCGTAGAACTTCCCCTGGGGGATGGCCCCGTGGGGCACCAGCAGGCTCACCCCTGGAACGGCACACACAGGTGTCAGTCACAGAGAGAGGAACGAGGGAGAAACCACCCGCCACCCCAGCCAGTGAGCACAAGGAGAGCAGGGAGCCAGGGCAGCACAGAAAGGAACACCTCCAGATCACAGAAACATGGAATGCTTTGGGGTGGAAGGGACCTTAAAGATCACCCAATTGCAGCCCCCCTGCCTTGGGCAGGGACACCTTCCACCAGACCAGGTTGCTCCAAGCTCTGTCCAACCTGGCCTTGGACACTTTCAGGGTTGGGGCAGCCACATCTTCTCTGGGATGTGCCATGGCTGCACAGCTTGCAAGGATGAGCCAGGCCAATGCTCTTTCTTCATTAGGAAGAAAATCCTAATGATCCTTTGGATCTTTTTGCAAGGTGCTGGCCCTGGATCAATGGCAGGGAAAGCCTAAGGCAAGCCCAAGGAGGCTGTGACCTCCAGCCTGAGATGCCTGTCTTGGGAATGGCTTTCTGCCTTCCTTCCCAAGCTGTCTTGGGGATAGCAAAGGGCTGTTCACGCATGGACAAAAGCAACTCCTTGATGGTTCAGCAGCCAGACAATCCCAGCCTGGGGCTTACCTGTGCCTGGCACGGTGAGCCTTCCCCCCAGGTAGCCAAACGTGCCGCTGGCACTGTAGCCGTGCTCCCGGGACAGGCTGAGGAGGTGCTGGGAGCCCAGGCCTTTGCTCCGCACGTTGGCAAAGTGGCTGTCCCTGGCTGTGTCCCCTGGGTAGGTGCCAGTGGTGGGGATGCCCCCCAGCAGGTCCGTGCTGTCATGCAGCCCCGGCGAGGAGGAGGCAGTGGAGGAGTTGTAAACCTTGATCTTGAGGCTGGGCAGGGGGTCCAGCAGGGGGGAGTTGGTCATGGGGATCTTGTCAGAGGAGTCCTGCAGGGCGTACATGGGGCCGCGGTACACACCCGCGCTGGCCGTCAGGTCCGGCTGCATCGACGGGTGCAGCAGTTGAGGGTTGTCTGTGGGACCAGGAAACACAGGTGGGATGAAGGGAGCAGTGGGAACAAGGGCATGGAAAAGTACTGCTGGAGTGGAAGACATCCCAGAATGGTTTGGGTTGGATGGGACCTTCAAAACCATCTCGTTCCAACCCCCTGGCATGAGGCACCTTCCACTAGACCAGGCTGCCCTGACTCCCACCATCAACACCTGACCACTTCCATGGAGCCTTCAGCCTTCAAAAATCAGTATATTCCCTCAGGAAAACAGGACTGGGAGCCCAGTGAGGATCTACCCCCTACCGTGACTTTCTTTCTGCCTGAGCTAAGGCTGGTGAGGACCTCCATGGACTGTGGCTCTTACCGTGCCGGGATGTCTTGAAGTTGACGGGGTGGAACCCTCCAGTCAGAGCGGCAGAGGAGTCCGTGATGTCCGTGTCGAAATCCCGGCATCTCCTCCGGTACACCACCACCCCCACGGCCATGAGGATCACAATGAAGACAAAAATGGCCACCACCAGCCCGGCGTAGAGGGCCACGTCGCCAGTGGCCTCCAGCACTGGGAGGTATTAAAGACAGAGGTGAAAAAAGGAGCAGCAGAAATGCACGTCAAGACCCACCAGCGCTCCCCAATCCCACCACTGACTCAGGCATGGACAGAAAGATGTGCCCTGGGCCTGCTGGAAAGGCTGGCAGGAAGATGGAGGGTGTTTTCTAAGAGCAGGCAGTCAAGAGCAACGCCAGAGAATGAGATGGAGGCAAAGCCCTCAAACCTTTGGAGGACACCTGGCCACAGCTCGTGCAAACTTCACCTGAGCACCAAGGGTCGCAGAAACATTAGGTTTGTGCAGCTCAGGTTCATGAAGCTGTGAGCAACCCTCACATCCTAACAGAGACAACTCTGAGGAGCACACAGGAGTTTTACGGTGGGCTTTAGTTGCTCCCTCTTCCCACCCTGTCCTTGCCCAGCTGCCAGGGAACCCCTACCGTGAATTCAACAGAACAAAACCAAAGAAACAAACAAAAAAATGGCCATGAAATGAGCACTTACGGTGGCTTTTGGGCTCGTTTAGAATTCTTTTATCTGTTAGGAAAAACAAAGTTAGAAAAGAAAAAAGTGAAGATGATGATGGGGATGAGATGAAGCAGAAAGTGGAAGGTAAGCTAGCCCAGGGATGTGGGGGATCAGCATCATTCCCTGGGGCTTTCCAAAAGCCAGGTAGAAGCACGTGACAAGGACATCCCCATGCCCAGCCAGTAAAGGGGACAGTGGTGTCACAAAGCAGCAGGTGGCAGCATTGGCTGCCCTCAGCATGCCCACTCACAGGAAACAGCACCATCACCATCATTATGGGTTTATTTCCTCAAAAAACCACCTCCAGAGCTCCCAGCCATGACCCAGGGAAGGTGTTTTCATGGTGTGGCTGAGAAACCCCTCCTAGTTGTCCCCTCTACCCACAGCCAGCTTTATTTCAGCAGAGACCCCAAACCCGCAGGGAGGGCAGGGGCCTCAGTGCCAGCAGCACATTTAGATTCCACCAAAAATCCCCAGTGTCTCCTCAAGGTACGAACTAATTTTGGAAGGGATGAAAACACCTTTTTAAAGACACAACTTAAAACACAGGTGGTAGAGGCTGCTCCATCATCTTGGTGGCACAGCCAACAAAGCACGGCCCAACACTGGAGCACCACGGCCAGTGGCATCTCCTGTATCATGTGCCCATGCCCGTGGCCACCCTCCCAGGTACTCACTGTGCAGGCAGAGCCCATCGGTGCAGTTTTTGGAGTCCAGCAGCACCCCACTGCAGTCCTTGCCACCATTGCGGGGCGCCGGGGCCGTGCACTCACGGCTGCGCCAGTGGGTGCACTCAGTGCTGCACGCTGACCACTTGCTCCACTCTGTCCACGCGCCGTCCACTGCAGGCACCGGACACAGGAGCGTCAGTAAAACCTTCCCACTTTGGGGAGTGTTATGCAAGCATACCTTAAAGACCATCTTGTTCCAACTTCTTGCCAAGGGCAGGGACAAATTCCACCAGACCAGGTTGCTTCCAGCCCTGTTCCACCTGGCCTTAGACACTTCCAGGGATGGGGCAGCCACAGCTTCTCTGGGCAACCTGTGCCAGGGCCTCACCACCCTCCCAGGGAAGAATTTCTTCCCAATATCCCATCTAATCCTGCCCTCTGTCTGTGGGAAGCCGTTCCCTGTTGTGCCGTCACTCCAGGCCCTCGAAAATAAACACTCCCTGTTTCTTGTAGGCTCCCTTGAGGTACTGGAAGGCTGCAATTAGGTCACCTTAGAGCCTTCCCTTGTCCAGGCAGAACAATCCCAACAATCCCAACCACAACCTGGGGTACAGGGAGTGTGGGCATGGTGGTTTCTGAACCCTCCTTACCTGGACAAAGGGTGGTGCAGGTGATTTTCTGGAAGGGCTGCCCGTCGCAGAAGGAGCCGCCATTCAGCGGCGCAGGGTTGGTGCAGGTCCGGGTGCGCTTCTGCCAGCCCCGGCCACAGCGGTTGTTGCACGGAGACCACTCGGACCAGGTGGACCAGCCACCGTTCACTGAGGAGGAGATGGGCAGAGTTAACACTGGAGCCCAACCCATCAGCTAAGCCTCGGGTTGCAGCTAAGCCTCGAGCTCTTACATCTTCTGTGACCCCCTCATGAAAAGCAACTCTCAAGACTCCCTCTTGTGTCACCCACCTTGTGCCTGAGAATGCTTTGGTCCTTTTTCCACTTGGCAAATATTTTTGTGTCTGGCCCTGAGGAGATCTTTGATTTCATAGAGAAGTTCAGCCAAATACAGCTTTCCAGCTGCTTTGAGAGTCAGAGCAATCTGTCTAGATCCAGCCTCCATCCACCCTCCTACCGAACCAAGAAAGCTCGGAAATACCTCCACCCCTGCACCTCAAACCTCTCCTTACTGCCTGTGGAAGCCATTAGAGGCTCCTGCTCTGCAGATATTGGTCATCACCAAATTTAATACACTAATTTAATTAACTCCTACCACTCCCAGGAAGTGCCCATATTCCCCCTTGGCTTGGAGACACAGCCAGCACCAAAGGTCCCTTCCCAGAGCACAGGCTGGTACCGTAGACAATGACAGCGGCCGTGGTGCTCCGGCGCTTGGCCACGATGTTCTTGGCCATGCAGGTGTAATTAGCAGTGTCCAGCAGCCGGGCCTGCTTGATGATGAGGTTGTGATCAATGGTGATCAGGAAGTTGGTGTCCTGGGTGGGATCAATGACATCCTCGTTCCTCAGCCACTCCACCTGGCAGGAAAGGAAGGGATGGGGAATGATGGGGATTATGCCATCAAGACCAGTGATGTCCTCAGCACCTCAGCCACTGACTGGACAACCTCACCTCTGACTGGATTTATTTTTCCTCAAAAACTGGGCCAAACCAGGCCTGACTGGGCCACATTACTGGTGTTTTGGCCAAGGATGAGACACCGTGGCTACCTCCAACACACAGCTCCCAGAGGCTGATGGAGCTGTGAGCAAGGAAAGCTCCACTACCTTGGCAGGGAAACCCATCCGTACTGATTTTCCCAGCCCTCGGCTCCCACCGCTCCCATCCAGACAACTCACTGGGTGCCTTCTTGTTAGATCTTCCCTCTGAGGGGTTAATGGCATCTCAGGAAGTGTGGGAGAAGTGGGCTGAGCAGGTGCTGCCCAAAATAAAACATTCTTCTGAATGAGAGCTGACAGGAGATCATCCATCCCAGGATGGGATGGGGTGGGATGGGACACCCCACCGTGCATTTCTTCAGGAGCTGCTCACCTCGGCCTGTGGGACCCCCTCGGGCGGGCGGCACTGCAGCAGCACCTCGTGCTCCAGTGGGACCTCCTTGCCCAGTGGCTCCTGATCAAAGTTCTTCCGTAGGTCTGGGAGGGGAAGGAAAAGCCAGGGGTTACCAGCCTGCAGCAGGAACAGGGCAGCCTCCAAAACTTTGGTGGGTGCCTCAGCACCAAGCACCCATGAGTCAGGAAGTCCCTCTGGCACAGACAGCCAGGGCAAAACGTGTCCTGGGAGAAAGGAGCTGAAGAACCATGATTTCCATGGATTTGGGGCAGCACATGGTGCTCAAGGATGATATATTTCCTCCTTCATGTGCTTGCAAGCTTATACCCCATCCTGTCTTTTCCTTTTGGGGCTAAAACTCAGTTTATCCACTGTTTCTTCATCCCTCCCAGCAGAGCCCCTCGGGATGTGGGGGACATGGCAGTGTCCTGCTGCAGAGCCTTGGAAGGAGCAGGAGCATCACTAGATGGTGCTGCAATCCTCTGCTACAACTTCCAGCCCTCTCCATGTGGCTCCTGAACCCTCTGCTCTAAAAAATACCATGGAAGTGTTCAAGGCCAGGCTCAATGGGGTTTGGAGCAAGCTGGTCTAGAGGAAGGTGTCACTCCCCATGGCATGGGGTTGGAATGTTAAGGTCCCTTCCAACCCAAAACATTCTGTGATTCTATGATTCTGTGATTTTCCCTGGTCAGACAAAACCCCTTCAGCAGTGTAGCCGATCCATCAGCCCTCTCTGTTTTGGATAACATGTTGGATTATTAGCCCTCTAATAGCAAAATCCGTTTGGGACCAGGGAAGCCTGGCTGTCCTCCTGTAGCTCCACCATCTCATTTGCTAGTCAAGCAAATTCAGGCGGGACCAGCCTGACTAACTCGCCCTTAATCAGGCTGACACCCCCAAACAGCAGCTCGGGGCAGTGACATGTGACAGCAGGGACTTGGAGGACGTGGAGTCGCTGATTCAGGCAGAGCGTGCAAGGTGCCATCCGTTGGGTTATTAAGGATAATAAAACCCTGGGAAGTGCTGAGCACGCTGCTGGGTAATGTGGCATTAACCCTGACAGTGCCACTGCCCCAGCAGGTGGGGACATTGACACTCAGAAGGAAAGCTAGAGCTGGGGTGGGAAGAGAAAACCAGGGTCATCCAGCAAGAATGGGTCATCCCAAACTGATCAGAAACTGGAGAAGGAGCAAGCCTTTGGAGATGGGAGCAGCACGGGGCACTTACAGGCGATGCGGACGTAGGCCCTGCGGCTCTTGGTGGTGCCCGCTGAGCTCCAGGCCACGCACTGGCACCAGTAATCCTCCAGGCCAAACAGCTCCTCCACCTGCTGCCGGGACACCTCGATCTGCACCTCCCGCACCAGCAGCCCTGCAAGGGGACAGAGGCACGGCATCAGATGGGCAGGAGCATCCAGGAGCAGGGAAACTGAGGCAGCACCCAAGAGGGGTGGTGGATGTGCAAAGCTGGAGGAGAGAGGGTTGGAGGCTTCTCATCTGGGGTTGGCACCTCACAAATCAGGGAGGAGAGTGGTTTGGGGATGAAGCCAGGGCAATGGATCACACGGAAGTGTCTCTTTTTCCAGCTGAGCAGGACCAGAATCTCTTCACTGTTTCTAAAGGCATCACCCTCCTCCACCAGCTCTTTCCTACACTGCCAACATCCCTGTCCGGACCCCTTCCCCCCCACCAGGGTTTGAAGGATGCCTCCCCCAGGCTTTGTTGTGGGGAGAAACTACCCCTGTCTGTGCCAGTTGAATACAAATACAACAAGACAAATAAAATCTTAAAAGAAATCAGCCTGGCCATGGCAAGGGTGCAATGACAAAGGTGACACCACCACGACCACGACATGGTCTCCTGGACTGCAGGATGCTGAAGCGTCATTGACCATCACCAAGGGCGGGAGGAACTCAGGGTTAACTTTTCCTTATTTTAAGCAATATCTGCCCCTTTTTTTTTTTTTTTCAGTTTCTATTTTAAAAAGGCCTCAATTTCATGGTGATTGAGAGCTGCATGCTCCCCAGCCGTAATTTTGTTACAGCTTGCTCCCAGTGCTGTGAGGAGCAATTACTGTCTCCCCGCCACCTTCCTGCGGAAGAGCTGACAAGGAAATACAATTTATTTTGTCACTATTCGGGGGAAAGAAAAAAATCACAACAAAAAAATCCCAAAAGCAAAGGTATTTGGGCCAAGCACTTTTGGGAAACTCAGGGTTTTTAGAAGGACCCAGGATGGAGATAGGGCTCCAACCCATCTTGTCTATCTGGGAAGCTCCAGTGGGATGAGCACCCTGGAAAGGTGGGGAGCATCCTGCAAATGCCCTGCCTCTGTCCCCCCTGAAAGCAGTGACTACCTAAAACTGTAGACAAAACTCATGGCACACAGAAGTGACTTCCTAAGGGCTTCCAAGCACCCAAACAGAGCCGCTCTTCCTGTCCAGCGCCCTTCACTCAGCTGAATTATCCTCTCTGACTTGGCCTATTTTTGCTTTCTTCTGCATGAAATGTTTTGGATCAAGCGCAGTCAGAGCATTACTGAGCCAGGCTCATTCAAGACACGACATCTTAAAAGTTCCTTTTTTTTTTCCTTCTTCTTAAAGGTCCATTTTTCCAAGCTTTTAACCAAGGACACTTAAAAACTAACCGTGTTGACCCATGCCTTTGTGCCCAGCTCTCCCCTGTGCCCTATCAAGGCAGCTTTCCCAACCAACGCTGGGCGCTGCAAATGCAGATTTTTTAGCACATTAAACCACTTGGGTTCCAGCTCCTTTTACCTTAGGGAGGCTGCCAGGCAGATATGCCCACACCAGCAGCTTTTACATGTGTGGCATCACCTGCAGGCACTGTCAGTTCATTCCCTGATAGCAGCAATGCCATCTTTGAAGCCTGGATGAAGGTGTTGTTTCCTTCCCAAATTGCCAGCACACGTTCTGCATCAGCAGACTGGAATCTGTGAGGGAGATGCTGGACCAAAGCAAATGAGTTCCCCCAGCAACAGGTTGTCCAGATGGATGCCCCATCCCTGGGAGTGTTCCAGGCCAGGCTGGATGGGGCTTGGAGCAGCCTGGGCTAGTGGAAGGCGTCCTAGCCCATGGCAGTGGGTTGGACTAGATCATCTTTAAGATCCCTTCCAACTCAACCCATTCCATGAGTCTATAAAATATAGTGGTTCTTTCCACACTGCACATCACTAACCCTCCTACAGGATGCTCCAGAGAAGTGAGTCCTAACAGCATTTAGGCAAATTAACACGGGGGGAATCCACCCAGGGCTGGACCGCACTGCTCAGATATTGCCACAAGAGCTGCGAGTCCCTGATCATGGCTGGTGGAAAGCTGGGAGGGTGACAGGGCAGCTCCATTGCTCCCTCCTTGTCCTGGTTCCATGATCTTCCCCTAAGCATCCTCCACTGCTGTGTGCGGGGCACACAGACCTTTGGCTCAACCCAGTGTGGCCAGATGTTATAAATAAATTTAAAACCCCTTGGCAAAGGCTGTTCTGTCACTGACCAGCGCTGACACTGCCCTACAGTGGTGAGGGCTTCAAATCTGGCCTCTGCAAGAGCTGGGAGGTGGAGATGCACCCTGAAAGAGGGAAACAGAGCGTCCCCTGCTCCTGTCAGCCTCCAGAGAAGCAAAGGGACAGCCTGCCTGGGCATCTATGACCAGCTTTCCTCTAGAGGAAAAACACCCCAGGAACGGCTAAAGCAGCTTTAGGAGGAAAGGCTCAAAAAGCTACAGAAGAAAGAAAGAAAGGATCTTCCCTTTATAGAGCAGGTTCAGGGAAGCACCTGAGCACAGACTGGCTCACGGCTAGTACAGGGTAGAGAGCAAGAGATACCATGGAAGGGCAAGGCTGTGGGAAAAATCATAGGGACAAGAGGAGATTCCATCAAAACACTTGTGGCTCCTCCAGGCTGATGAAGCCTCTCCTCTAAGCCCAGCTTGCCTTCCAAGGCCAACACCACTGCAGTTCAAAAGGCTGCCTTGGTTTAAAGCCCTCCGGATGCCACATGCGCAGGGATTTGCAGAGAGCAGATCTTACGGGGGAAACGTGACTGTTTTCCTCCACTGCTGATCAGCTACAGGTACCAAAACTGGTGCAGAAAAGATGGGTGCCAAGCTAAAGCATCCCAATTTTAGCAAATCTACTGATTACATGATATATCCAACCCCACATCTTGTTCTTATGCCAGGATGTTTCAAGACATGGACCAAGCAGCTCTGCAGAGCCCAATCCCATGCAGTTAAGACCCCCCCTAAAATGCCTAAGCCACCTTCTCACCCCATTCCAGGCAGCCAGAGGCTGACTTATCCTCTGAGGCAGGGAAGAAAGAGCTCATTTGCCATCAACAGGCATTTCAAATCCTACCTGCAATTGCTCTCATTACCCATTAAACACTTAATCCCTCTGCGAACCTGCATAAGCTGCCAGCCTTTGCCACCCCTCCTGGCAATGACTCCTACATGTTGATTAGGCATTTTGTAGGAAAGCAGTCCCTTTTTTCACCGGATTTAAACATGCTGCCTTTAAAATCCCTTTTAAGAACCTCAAGTTCTGCACAAGGGTAAGCGCGAAATCAGGCAGAGTGACTTCCCCAAGCTTCTGGGGGGCGTGGTGACCACAGCACCATCATGGTACTTTCGCCAATGGTCTGGGAAGTCTGCCTGGAGGCGAACCATCAACAGTGTGGATGAAGCAAGAGAGAAGAGGGCCTGGAAAGAAGCAAGGGACAGGGAGGCAGAGGGATGCTGGGGTGGCTTTGCTCACCGGTGACCTCGTCCAGGCTCTCCTTGGTGACATGATCATTCTGGTTGACCCACTCCCCATTGCACTTGAAATAGATTTGTGTGGCAGGGTTGGCGCGGCACACGAGCTCCACAGGCTTGTTCTTCACGATGTAGGCATCCTGAGGCTCCAGCAGGAAGTGTGGGAGCGTCTCCGCCGGCGCTGACGGGAAGGAGTCGGGCAGCACATCGCTGTACTCCGGCCCTGCCAGGAGACCGAGAGGGTCGGGAGGTGCCCCATGTCCCCATCTGCCCCGCCCCTCCCCCCCCTTCCCACCCAGGCCTGCCCTGCACACAGTGGTGGTAACAACAGCCCTTGCTGAGGATGTGTGGAAAACCAAAAGGAGGGCTGGAGGCTCCCCAAAAGCCAGCAAAGCAAACCCCTGTGAGGTACAGAGCTGTGGGATCAATCCTGTTTTCACCTGCACACCAGCCCCCCATCCATACCCTGAGCCCAAAGCCTGGGTGATCTCACTAGAGGACACCACAAGAGAAAAGCAAAACAAACCCAGGTCCAGGGATGGTGACGGGGACACAGAGAGGCTCCAAAGGGGCTGACGTCCCCCACCCCAAGCCTTCTCCTCACAGCCCTGAGGAATGCATGGGCATGCTCCAAGCAAAATGCTGGCAGGGCTTGTGCTGGGAATGCTGACCATATCCCCAGCACTAATCTCAGACATCCACACCCTCACTGGAGCTGCATTTGGGATCTCAGCCCCTGCCAACACTTGGATTTCAGCATCACCCAACAGGTGAGCAATCGCTTCCAGCCCAGCCACCTCCAGAGAACATCACCCCAAGGTGCCATCAGGATTCACACTATCCCAGAAACCAGGGGTCTGTGCCCTGGGGAGCTCCATCTTCCTGCTTGTTTGCTTTCAAAAGCCATCTAAATGCAAAAACAACTGGAGGTCATGTCTGCTCAGGCCAAGCCAAGAAAAATCTTGGAAAGGGGTGAGCAGCTCAGTGCTCACACAGGAACATTATCCCTTAGGAGCGGGAGGCTCAGGGTGGCTCATTCCCAGCAGCAGCTTGGGAAGATGCTCTGACTGATGCTGAGCATCATCTGTAGGAGACCTTTTTCCAGCCCATTAAGATCAACCCCAAATATCACAGGAATAATAAAAACCCCCACACAGGTGCACAGGGATGCTGCTGCTTAACCTGTTGTTCCTGGGAATCTCACTAGCAGTCAGGTCACATCACAAGGCTTTTCTTTACACTCAAAGGAGTTATGAGCTTTTCCTCCTCCTCTCTTCCCCCAGCTAGAGCTGTGATTCTCAACTCTAGGCATTGCAGCGTGCAGGAAAACAGTAAATATCCCCAGCCCTGCGATAACATCTCCAGAGCTGGCAGGGAAAAGACAGGAGCCCACTCCCTTCATCACCCTTGGCAAGGAGCGGTGCTGCACGGAGAGAATCAGAATCCCAAGCTGTGAGGAGGAGGAGGAGGAAAAAAAAATATAATCAGATGCATCAAGAAAACAAGATGACCAAGCTGCCTCCTGAGCAAAAATCAGTGAGGAGAGAAAAAAAATGCACTAGGTCAGTCATTTAAAATCCATTTAGGAAAATTGACTTTCCATTTCCATTTAACACAGCACTAAGGGAGAGCGGTAGGACATTTGTCATAATCCATTAACTGCTCTTTTGGAAACAATGAATTAAACTCTGGGCTAATTTCTCTCTCTCTCTGGCTGGCTTTTCCCCACCTCTCTGCTGCTGGTTATTTCTTCCCCCATCTCATTTGCAGACCTGTAATTTTCCCAGGCCCCATGGCAGGCAGGGCGACAGGGAATGCCAAGGTATGTGACCCCCACCCTGAACAATCCCATGCTGCTCCCTGTGACCACCTCAGGCCACTGGTCCTGCTCCCGTCTCCTGCTCAGCAGCCTTTTACCTGTCACAGCAGCAAATGTCTCTTTTTTCCCCCAACTTTTTTTAAATTTACTACTCAATTTTTCATCCACTGAGTTGTTGTTTTGTTGGTTGTGTGTTGGTTTTTTTTAAATTTCAAAACCTGGTTCGATGCCACAGATCTAAATTCCCTGGCAAAGGGGGCTGGCAGGAGATAATCAAACTGGCAACAGAGGTAGCCAACAAAACTTCGCTCATGGGCTTGTGTGAAAACCTCCCAGATATGATGCTCCCTGCATCCCTGTGGCAAAGTCAGACCTGAGACTGGCAGCTGGGAATGGGCACAGGTAGCCTAAAGAGTCAATTTTTGGAAGGACCTTCCCCTATGGAGGTGACACCCTGAAGTGCACATGGCCCTGATCCAAAACCACAGGCCAGGAGGAGAGATCCTTCTCCAACAGCCAACACCAAGGATATCTTTTCTCCCACCTCATCACCACTTTGGTAATGCTAAACAAGACTTCAGGTCATCCAAGAGGATCTGGGAGCCGTGAGGGGATGAGTCATGGCCGGATGGGGATGAAAATGCCGGATTTGTGACTCACTGGGATCATCTGCAGCAGGATGGGTGATGCTCCAGGCTGCAGTGGGAGCCACCTTGTGTCCCCAGCACAAGGTTTGGGGCTGAGACACTCCTGGTGGTACCAAAAATCCCATCCAGACGCCGCTCCAAGAGGGCATCTGCCCAAATAAATGCTGGGTCTTCAAGGTTCTTCTCCAAGTGAGCACAGTGACTTTGGGGACGAGGGTGGGGGAATAGGATGGTGTCACCAGCGAGATCCAACACCTGCTTTTGGTGGCTATAAAAACCTGCTGGGTTTTTGAACCCAAAACACCTGAACCTTTAAAGCAAGGAGCATGCTGGGAAAGTTAAAATCCTGCAAACTCACAACAGCTGAGAGATCTTTTGTTTCTAGCCAGGAGAGATCGGGGCCAAAAAAGCAGCCCTAACAGGAGACAGGGGAAAAGGATGATGGCAGACCCACAACTGGGGCCATGCCATGGAGCCCCAACCCCACAGATCGCCCAGACTCATGGATGGGAGCAAATCAAGGGGGAGGGTGATTTTTCCATTCAGAAATTAGCTGTGAAAAAGCATTTGCAGCTGGGCAGGGCGTTTTCCTCCAGCATGAAACGGTTGCTGGTATTTAAACGCACTGGGGAAGAATTAAGGCATAGGAACAACGGGGACTTTGGATGAGAAAAGGGAGAAGAACCATGCTGGGCACATTTATCATAAGCCATCAAGCCAGCCTTTCATCCCCATTCCCGATGTCTGGCCACCCGCCGCATGGGAAACCTCTCGCTCCACCGACACTCATTGGGGGCCCCCCGAAAAACCCACCCACAGTCAGTGGGGGGGGAAACACGGCTGCTTGTGCAGGAACAACTGCTGCTCCTGTCTGCCCTGACTACCCAGCAACAACTGCAAAATACCCTCCCAGGAAAAGGCACTTCCCCCACGTGCAACCCCATCACCTCCAGAGGCTACTTCCACTGTGGCTCCGGTCCCACCCGAGGTGACACTGTGGCCCAGTGACCAGAGGAGCAGCAGGCACGGGAGATGCTTTTGCATGGGAAAGCAGGAAAGGAGCCCTGCACAGCCGGGATTTCCAGTCCCACAATCACACCAGCAATGAAACTCCCAGCAGTGACAAACTAATAAATATTTGAGAATGCGCTCCGCTGCCTGTAATCATCTCCCTGGCAGACGTCTGCAGGGGGTTCCCTGCTGGCTTCCCTCCTTCCTGCTGGAGGTGGGTGCCTGCTTCCCAGCTCTCTTCTGGGGCTTTTTTTGGAAGTCCCAGGCTGTCACCATCCCACAGTCTCACACTACTTGGGGCATGGTGTTATGGGGTGTCTGGAGCTCTCTGGGGGGAGGGAGAGGCAAAGAGGTGGCAGCTCCCAGCTCAACCCACGGGACCAAATCCTGAAGCCTCAAGGATGAGTGTAGTAGGAGCAACAAGCGGAAAAGGGAGGAGGGGAACAGGCACTTCTTTTCCTCTCCCCATCCCTCATCACACATTTTAATCTGCTGGGGTTGAGCTGGATTATCCACAGCATCTGCTCCCTGGGGAGTGATTTGCAGATGTTTGCCGCCAGCATTTGCAACTTGTCAAGATCCATGACTCCAAACCCCCAAAAGGGAGCACCACTGGAGCTGGGATCCAGCCTTAACCCCCCCCCCATCATCCCAAATATGTGGCACCAGGGATGGCAAGCCTGGGAAGCAACTCCCCATGCCACAGTGGCCAAGCAAACCTCCCCAGGAAAGCGTTAAAATCCTCTCTCCTGCAATTGTTATCCCTCCAAATATTTGGAAGATTACAGGAGCATTAGTGGCTGCCCATCACCCACGGCCACCACCATCCCTCCTCCCGGTACCAGGCAGGCAGGGATGCGATGTAAGGATGTAAGGATTAGGCTGGGATGCCTGGGTTTCTCCAGCTAAATCTCGGTGGCGGTGGATGCTTAACCCCTTGCCTCCCCACATTCCCGCTTGCCTCAGGGCAGGTGCTGGCTCCTGGGAAGGCCTGACAGGGAATAGTTAAACCTGCCAGGTGGGTTAAAATCCGCCTGTAGAAATGAAAAAATATGTAACAGCTTATCTCCAGCGCCACAGGAGGAGTCATCTGCCTCCCCAATCCCCCTCTGCAATCCCCCCAGCAGGGATGGGAATGACTCTGGCTCTAGAAACAGAGATGGAGGGGATGCTCCAGCCACCAGCTTGGCTCCAGGAGGTGTCTGAAAGGCTGGAGTGGGGCTGTCCCCCTGCCCCAAATCGTTCCCCCTATTGCCTGCAGGGAGAAGGTATGAACAGGCTCATTTAGAGATTAGTGCTGTTGCCATTTAAACTCCAGCAAATTTTGATGCTGGAGCCATGGCATGGCTCACTGCCATTCCAGAATCCCTGCCTGACTGAGGGCATCTCTGCTGCCAGCCCTGGAGGGACACAAAGGCATCCCACCACATTCCAGTCCATCCCTGAGCTCAGGGGGAACCGGCATCACCAGTCCAGGCCTGTCCTATTCCCATGGGCTTCCCATTGTAGATTGCCATTGGGACAATTTTGTGTCCAGTGGTAACACATACTCAAACCTTCCATCCTAAAGGCACCCTGAGCATCCTTCCTCCCCCAAACATCATCCTCTCTTCCCCAAGCATCCCCTTCTCACCCCTGCTAAGCCAAATTCAGCCCCCAGCACACCCATGTGGCCCCCAACACAAAGCCCCATCTCTGAGGAGGTGACAGCAGCATGTGGCATCTTCAAAGGCAAAGTCTCCATGAGGGGGAGCAGTGCCATCCCAAGCCACAGCCCACTGCCCCTTTTCTGGGGCTACATCCCATTGGAGACACAGCAGGGAGAAGGAAGGACAACCCAAAATACAGGGTGTAACTGAGGATGGGTTTGGGAGACTTGAAGCCACTCACATCCAACTCTCTCCCTGCTGCCTCCTCACACAGAGTCTACAAAATCCTGTGCCTTCCAAAGCCTGGGATCATTCAGACATAAGCTGGGAAGTGCTGACGAAAGTGAGATGCAGAGAATGTAACAGGTCCCCAGGGCTGCAGCTGGCTGATGTAACCCCAGCCTCATTAACTCAGCGTGGCTCATTAACCTCTCCCTCCCGGCATGGGAGAGCCCCAAGCTGCCAGCAGAAGCCACAAAACTAAGTGTGGAACCTTCAGGGGTAGCAAGGATAACAAGTGGTACCCAGAACCTGGGTTCATTTGGGTTCAAAGCGAAAGGGGAAATTTATGGAAGAAGTTCTTCCTTGTGAGGGTGGTGAGATCTGGAATAGGTTGCCTGGAGAAGCTGTGGCTGCCCCATCCCTGGAAGTGTCAGGCCAGGTTGGATGGGGCTTGGAGCAACCTGGTCTGGTGGAAGGTGTCCCTGCCCACGGTGGGGGTTGGAAGTCCACAGTCTTTAAAGGTCCCTTCCAAGCCAAACACTTCTCTGATTCTACCTCACCTCCAGTCTGGAGCAAGGTTGGATTTTGAGCTCAAAAAGCCATGGGGATGACATGCTTGTAGGGTGACCCTTGTGCCCCCAATCTTGGTAACTCAGCAGGGGCCGGATCACCGAAACCCAGCACCCAGAGTGCTGCTGTGTCCAGGGGTGTGCTGGGATGTGCAGATGTTTTTCTACCTCTCTGGCCCCCCAAAAACTGAAGCCCATCCCCTCCTACTCCCACCAGCCAGGAAAGCACCTGGAATCCTTGGCCTCTTCATTCTCACCACTCTTTCATTAATAACTAAACCTGGAAAGAACCATTTAACCTTGCCCCCAAGCTTCTCTGCCTGACAACCTGGCTCCTTTTCTTCCCCTGGCTGCCCTCTTCCAGCAGCTTCACAGTCCCTTCCTACCAAACCTGGCATCATCCAGCTCTGAGCCAGCACCATCCCTCCATCCCACAGCCTCCAGCTCCTCCCAGAGCCCACCCAGCCCGAGAGGGATGGACAGACAGGCATTTCCCAGCAGGTTAGAAGTCCCTCCTGTCCCTCCTGCCCAGCGACAGGCAAACTTCATAATTAGAGAGCATTCCTCCCCAGCGTGGGTAATGAGGGGGTGCACTCAGCCAGCCCTAATTACACCCTTGGAAAAAAACAAGCAGATTCCTCCTCTCCCAGCTAAAGGAAGAGCCTGCAGCTGGCCTCCCTCACTGCATACCTTTATTAAACCAGGACTGGATGGGGACAGGGAAAGCAATAAAGAAAGCAAAGTCTGTGCTGAGAAAAGGGTGGGAAGGAGGAGCTGGGCAGCCCCACGGATGTTTCTGTATGCAATGGCTTTATTGATCAAAACCCACCTCATTTATATAAATAAATATAAAAATAAATCAACTTTTTACTAAATCCTCAGGTCAAGTTTTTGCAAGGCAGCCTGAGAAGTAACCTAAGGAAGGGTGTCCTCGCACAGGGCATCCACCACAGCATCCCTACACATCCCACCACAGCATCCTGGGCTTCCCACCTCAGCATCCCTGTGCATCCCATCTGCAGCATCCTGAGCATCCCACTGCAGCATCCTTGGGCATCCACCACAGCATCCCTACACATCCCATCACAGCATCTCTGTGACCCTGCCAGCCACAGCTAAGAGGGTCAAGCACAAATCCCAACCATCCCCAATCCCCAGAGGAGAAACACCCAGGCTCTGGCAACACAGCCCATCCTGGGAGCTGGAAAGGGACAGATTTATCTTGTTGATAATGCATTACACCAGAGTATTTATGGAGCCACTACTCTTTTGTTTTTCTTTATGATTATGATAATCAAAGGCGAAGCCTCCTGAGAGGTGTAAACAGCTGAAATCCCTTATGGTACAAATCTCTTCATTTTTCATTATATGAATTTACAACACGACACAGGCAGATCGGAGTAAATTGTTCCTTATTTCTGGTTTTAGTGGAGCCGTGAGCTGTGCGGATCCCCGTAAACACCCATGGAAAAGAGAGTGAATTAAAATCAAAAAAAAAGAAAGAAGAAAATAAAAGGAGGAGGAATTATGTCGCAAATCCCTGTTACACTCTATTGTGCTAGCTTCTTTTGTGCTGTTTTACACATTCCCTTCAGGGAAGCAGTTTTGTTGGAAAACTATCTCCAAATTTCATCTAGCTCTGCTTCTTGTTATGGGCATAGACACTTTCCTTTGTGCTATTTAAATTCCATTGTCACGGTCCTCTTGTCGAGTTTGTTCTGTTTACTGAGCTACAACATTATTTTTAATGGATATAATAATTATATGAACTTTTTATTTATTTGCTTTGGCCCATGAAAGAAAAGCACCAGCAGCGGAGAAGGCGGTAACGCGCTGTTTATTCACATGTACGGCGTGTGCTGGGTTCCTGTTGTGAAAAGAATAATCATTTCAACAAGAAAAGAGAGAAGGGAAAAGAAAACAAGGAACGAGCAGGGACTTGTTGCCCTGGTTAATGCCAAAAAAGTCCAAGGAATTATTAATTATCCTTCAAACTGCAACAAACCAAGTGCAAGCTGCGAGCTCTCCTTGGAAAACACGGAGAAGGAAAAAAAAAAGGGTCTGCTGTTCAACTGAGCACTGCAATTTGGAAAATGCTAACTCTGGGAGAAAGAAAGTTGATGGTTTTGCAGACAGAGAGCGATTTCCCCTTCACCCAAATTACATACATATTTCAAAATGTAAATTCCCCAGCGTTCCCCTTGAGAGTGCAACTTTCAGGCGGCTGTTTTGCAATGGGTGGGTTTTCTTTTTTTCCCTGAACATGCAAATCTGGAGGCGACCGCCTTGGCTTCGGGCATAAGAAGCAACTTTAAAGCAGCAGCAGCAAGCAGGGCTGTGAACCACCCAGTGCTCCTCAGGAAGAGAGGGATGCTCTGCTGCCCACTGGGCATCCCAGCTCGGAGCATCCCTCCCTGGGCACACACATCCCACAAGACCACAGGCTGGAGGGGAGCAGGTTTCACCCTCTGAGCACCCCAATGCCAAACACTGAGGTGGGGACAACCCAGCCAGGCCCTCTAAATGTGGCTGACAGGGTTCGGTAGTCCTGGGTGGTGGCACTTCTGTCCCAAAATCTAGAGGAGGTGGCTGTGCATGTCCCACCCCAAGGAAGCCAAGGCACTGGCACAAGCCCAACAGGGTAAAGCAGAAAGTTTAGGCAGCTGGCTGCAAAAACGGGAACAGCAGTGCAAAAAAGAAACGGAAATCTGGGGGGGTTGTGTTTGGTTTTGGGGTTTTTATCCTCATCCTTTTTGTCTGTCACCCACTCTCTCCTCTCACAAGCCCCGGGAAGCCAAAGCCAGCTGGAAGGATGCTCTCCGTCGCCTCCAGCCAGCCTCTCCACAGGCCCCTCGCCAGCTGCTGCCCTACTTTTCCCGACGCTTTTCCCACTCTTCTCCCACAGCTCGCTCGGTGGCAGGCGTGGGCTGGGAGCGTCACCCGCTCCTGGTACCCGCAGCATCTGTGGGCCCCCGCTCCCTGTGCCGGGGCTCCTGCCGCCGGAGCTGCCCGCCAGGATCACCTCCCACCCCCCCAGACATGCCAGCTCAGCAGAGGAAGGTGCTGGGAGCAACACTGCTCTGATTCGAAATAATTTTAATCATATTATTATTATTATTTAATCATTAAAAAAGCAACAAGAGAAAAGGTCCACTCCATGCCTCAAATTCCCCATTAATTCAACTAGGGGAGGAACATCACCAGAGAGGCTGATTAAGGTCCCTTTATTAAACAGTCTTTAAAGTTGCCCTTAATCTTTCAGATTTGTTGCTATGATAAAAAAGCCCCCAACAACAACAACAAAAAGAAATAACCACCACAAATGGAGGCTGGAAATATTTTGCTTTTTACTGTCCTTTCTCTGCCCTTTTCTTCCCTTCTCGTTTTACAGCAGGGACAAAGAGAAGGAAAAATGAGAGGCGGGGGAGAAACAGAGATAGAAAAAGATTTAAGGAAAAAAAAATAATCCCTGCTGATGCTGAATATCAAATATTAAGATTTTTCTCTCTCTCCCCCCTCTTTCAGCAATATCCTTATTAAAGAATAAGCCCCCAAATCACCAGTGAGGCTAGGTTAGATGACAAGGCTTCCCCACCCCATTTTCTGTGTCAGGATTTGATCCCTGAAGCCAAGAGCAGGTGGGATGGAGGGCAGGTACCTCAAGCCCATCATGGCTTCCCTATTGTGGCAGAGAGAGCTGTGTCCAGCCAGTGGGGAAAGGATTTTAGCAATTACCTTGATTAGTTTTATTCCTTTCCCTCTAAACCCCGCAGCCAGCTGGGCTCCCAGCACCTCACACCTGCTTTTACACAAGAAAAAAAGCTGAGATTTGATAAAAAGCCACAAGGTTCTGAGGTTTTTCTGGGGCGTGCCTGTTTTCAGCTCCTGCCCTCGCCTGGCATCGCTGCCTCGCCATCCAGAGCGGGAGCAGAAACTCCCCGTGCTCCCACGGAAGGAAACCCCTACAAAACACAAAGCCTTTTCCCCTCAGTCTCCCATTTCCATGGAGGTGGGGAGCCTTCAGGAGCTTCCTAGCGTTGTTTGGCACCCTCCTCCCCTCTCTGGCATTTCAATACCATGGGACCCGTGTCACCACAGGTTTCTTCCTTTCTCACCACTGGGAATTTCCACCTTTTCTTCTCTGGACAGAGCCTGTGTTCCCACACCACCGAGCTTCTCTTTCCTCCCTTTGTCCTCTGGCACACACATTCCTCCCCTGTGGACCAAACTAAACTCCCAGGTGGCCCAAACTCCCACGAGCATCCTTCATGTCTCAGCGTGGGTACCACTTGGGGCTGGAGGTGCCTGGGCTGGAAATGCCCCAATTTTGGGGGTCTGTGCCACCCTATGTAGGTGGGCCTTCAGCTGGAAGCATCCCTACTGATGCTGAAACCTGTGTCCAATACACCAACAAGCCAACACTTCCTCCCACACCTTCCTCTCCCAAGGTATTGGTAAAAATTGCCCTTAAAAATACACAATACTGACAAGTAAAATGAAGTTTGGGATGCTAAATCCAGAGATGTTCCAGTGACAAACACACTGAGCATCTCCCAAAGTGGAGCATGGCTCTGATGGATGCAGGACATCCCAGGCACAGCAGTGAAACTGCTCCTGCAGGGCTCAGAGGCACGTCTGAGGGATGTGCAGCAAGAGAGGGGGACCAGTGGTGATACAGAAAGGTCTCAGGGAAACAGAGGCAAAGGATCACACATAGTGAACATCATGGAAAAAGCAGGAAAAAAGCCCGGTACCCCTCAACCTCATCCTTTTCTCCTCCCTGTCCCCCAGCGGCTGCATTTCCATAAGCGATTTGCACTAATTGCTTTAACTACGGCCATGCTGCGGGTAATCAGAGTCATTAAGTGACCTCTGCTCCGGGAGGACAGGCGGGGCTGCTGCAGCGCCACGGGCGGAGCGGGGCACAGCTCCCGCATCCCCGGCGTGCCACGGGGATGGAGCTCGGCTCCAATTTACTCCTCCCTGGAGCCCAATCAATGAATGGCCTCTGTCCTGCCCTGCAGCGGGGAGTCTGGATGCTGCCCGATTCCTGAGCCCCAGCAGGGATGGATCCTGAGGATTCCTGCTTGGACTGGCTGCTGGCAATACCACGGCACCGTGACTTGTCACTACGACTGCCAGCTAGCCCAGGGCTGGTGGGGATTGGGTTGGGTTCAAACCAAACATGTACAAGCACTTGAAAACCCCCGAATCCTCCGCAAACATTTTCTGAATGCAGAAAAAAGGTGTTGCCCCATCCCGGTCCTGGGGCAGGGGGACAGGAGGGAAGAGCCAGCTGTCACTGACCAGGGGACACTGGGCTTTAAGGCTAAGCCCCACGCCTGGATCTTCTTCCTGGCATTTCCAAAGCAGCCGTGCATAGCTCTGCCGAGGGGCTTAGCCTCAAAAGGCCCCAAAGCCCTGTGCTGCACGTCCCAAATTAACCCTGTCCCTGCTAAGGGAGACGTATTCAGCCAGGCTGGGAGAGCTGGGGGTGTTCAGCCTGGACAAGGAAAGGCTCCAAGGAGACCTTAGAGCCCCTTCCAGTGCCTAAAGGGGCTCCAACAGAGCTGGAGAGGGACTTTGGACAAGGGCATGGAGTGCCAGGACACTGCCAGAGGGTAGGGTTAGATGGGATATTGGGAAGGAATTGTTCCCTGGGAGGGTGAGGAGGCCCTGGCACAGGGTGCCCAGAGAAGCTGTGGCTGCCCCTGGATCCCTGGCAGTGTCCAAGGCCAGGTTGGACAGGGCTTGGAGCAGCCTGGGCTAGTGGAAGGTGTCCCTGCCCATGGCAGGGGGTTGGAAAATCCCTTGAAGGTCCCTTCCAATCCAAACCATTCTATGATTCCATGATGTCTACCAACATGCAACACATTCAACCCCCTGCAAGCACAGCTCAAACTGAAAAAAAAAAAAAAAAAAAAAAAAAAAAAAAAAAAAAAAAAAAAAAAAAAAA